>PVIU01000674.1:165536-282996 GCA_004026605.1 Ondatra zibethicus | reverse complement strand
TCCATCCAGGCCTAGGAAGGTGTGAATCCAAACTGACTAGGATCCCAAAAAGCCAGTACATGCAGTAGAATCAAATCCCAGTGCCATTATCATTGGCTTCTCAGTCAGTCCCCATTGTCAGTCATATTCAGAGAGTCTGTTTCGATCACATGCTCATTCAGTCCCAGTCCAGCTGGCTTTGGTGAGCTCCCACTAGATCGGGCACACCATCTCAATGGGTGGACGAATCCCTTGCGGTTCTGACTTCTGTGTTCATCTTCTCCCTCCATCTGCTCTTCAACTGGGCCTTGGGAGCTCAGTCCAGTGTTCCAACTTGGGTCTCTGTCTCTATCTCCATCCGTCGCCGGATGAAGATTCTTCTGCTCTTCGACTGGACCTTGGGAGCTCACTCCATTGCTCTGGTGTGAATATTTTTCTAATTTCAAATGTATTTTTAAACATTCACCTGTGACATCAAGGATGAACTGATGTTGGATAATGTTTCCAAGTCTACACGCTGGCCCTTTGCGGAGTGACAGGTAGAATCTCTGCCCCATCTAGCCACTCCTTGAGGATCCTTCCCATCCATTCTGTCCTTCGGACTACTGGATGGAGAGATTCCCAGTCATCAGTAGCCATCAGAATTGTGTGTGACATGGCAGACCAACCTTTTCCCATAAACTGTCGAGTGCTGGGCCTAGACAAGAGGTCTAAATGTGAGCTCATGTCAACTAATGGGCACTATGGGACCAAGAGGCACCTGAAATATTTTGCTTCTAGACTTTCTTTTCTAAGTGAACTGTTGGGTTTTGAGACAGCCTAACTTGAACCTCTGTGCTCATGGCTGTAGAAAGCAGGGCCGAGTTACTCCCTGCCAGTGCTTTTCTTTCATCCGCTTCTGACTTTCCTCTGAAGTTGACCAGGCGTTTTCCAAACCAGTAGGGACAGAGTATCAATCTGTATACATTAGCCATGCCCTTTGTGTCTCAGACATGCTCCTGTTTATGCCCTCTGATGATCCCGTGTATTTGAGTTAAAGAAAATCAAGCTCACACAGGCCATAGCCAGTTTCTTCCAGCTGACACCTGGTAGAGCCTGGTCCAGACCACTGAGTCCACCATCTTCCTGCCACCCCTGAAGGAAGCCATAAAAATGTCCTGTGCATAACTTTACTTCTAGTTAGTGTCAATGATAAGTCTGCCATTTATATGAGGGAAAAATAGATTCAATTATGTAATGCTTTGCTGAGCCTAATATCTTTAAATTACTCTTTAATAAAATCAGTTTGCTACAAATGGGGTTATTCTTATTTGCTTCTCATTTCTCTTCATGATTTTTATTAAGCCTGCTTGGTATTAAGATCTGAGTGAAACCTAAGTTAGACTTTCCTAAATAATATAGAGTAGCATCCGTGAAGTTCAGCTGACCTGTGCAAGGAGTCACCATTATGACACACTCCAACCGAAGATTTGGCTGGCTGGCTGTCCCATTTATCTTTTGGCAGAGGGTTCACAAATGTGTCCTTTTATTTCATTGTGCTTCATATGGTCGAATGCTCGAGCAGCACCCTTGAGCATGGCGGTGTTGACCGGCCATGTTACACACTGTTGAGAAACTCGGTGTCTTTCACATCAGCAGAAATAGGAGTTTTCTTGGAAAGGCGTAGAAACTTGCTTCTTGCCGGGCGGGCACTTAACCTTTCCAGCTGCTGGATTGAGGTGTGCTGTTATTTCAGAGGCTCAGAGAGCATTGAAACTTTTAAGGCACTCGGATTAAACATCCCATCAGTGAGTGGGTGTTCACAACATTCCTGTGACATGAATGTCTTGTTCTGCTTGAACACCTCCTGTGATGGGGTGCTCGGTATCTCTAGAGGCCGCTCATTCTGTGTTGAATTGGAAAGGTCATTTCCTACCAAGCAGACATCTCTGCCTTGTTCTTGTGATCCTCTGGTTCGGAGTCTGCCTTGCAGTGCCGATGGGGTACGGGGTGCCTGCAATCCACCCTTGGAGCTGAAGGCTGCTGTTGGGAACTAGGAGAAGTGAGCACATGCATACCCGCTCTCTGCTGGCCTTCTCCCTTCCCTCTCAGTCAGAGTTCATGGTTCAGCCTTCTTATCTTACAAGCGCACTTCAGTTTTCTAGAAACACTTGAAATTCTGATGCCAAGAATGAGATCCAGGTGCCGAATGTGATGTGGTTGACTTGGTGCTTAACTCACCACATAGGAAATAGGAAATATGAGTTAGAGATTTAAAAAAAAACTGTTTGAAACATACTAAGGTATATAAAAAAAGGCTTTATAACCCTACTGGGGATCAGTCCATATGGTGATCTTTGTAATTTATAAAAGTGGAGTCTTATAGGTACATTATTTAAACTATCCAGGAAAAAAGTCACAAAAATAATAGGAACATTACAAGCGCTTATGAGTTTTGGGGTTGTTTTTTTGCTTTGTTTTGTTTTGTTTTTTGTTTTGTTTTGTTTTGTTTTTTGTTTTTTTTTTTTTTGCAAAGCAGCATCACATCTGAGATAAGGCTGCCCTCTAGTGGATACTTGCTCAAGACAGGCAAAAGCCATAGTGAGATGAAATTCCCATCAGGCTAGTGGAAAAGGTCAAAGGTTGTGAATATTTTCTCAACCGCTACAGGGCATTCTCCACCAGATTCAAAAGTGTAATTCATTCTCTTATGCAGCTATTAGAAATGACTTATTAGATAATGAATTTCTAAAGTTTTCTTGGAAGGAAGGAAGGGACGTTTTTAAGAAACGTAAGCTCTATGAAGGATTGTTTGCAAAGCTCTGTTATCTGTTCTAAAGCCAAGTGGCGTTTTGTTTGTGAGTGGTTACAACCTGTATAAAAATTCTTGTTTGGTCCCAAAATTTTCACTTCTGCTCTATTTTCCACCCTTGATTTTTCCTTTTTTAAAATATAGGTCAGTGAAGCCCAGCATTGTTCTTTTTCAAATCAAGATCTTTTCAGAAAAAAAGAAAGAGAAAAAGTCAATAATTAGAATCTCTGATGATCTTTGTGGCAAATATGGGCGTAGAAGCAGTTAGCTCCTTGGCTTATGAAGACTTAGATGGTTTAGTTCATTCAGCTGGTAGAGTGCTTGCCTAGCATACAGAAGGCCCCATGTTCAAACCCCCATACTGCATAAAGCAGGTAGGGTGGTACACTCCTGTAACCCTAACACTCATGAAGTAGAGGCAGTAGGATCCAAAATTGAAAGTCATCCTCAGCAACATAGGAGAGTTTGAGGCAACACGTAAAACAAAAGACAGGACTCAAAAACAGACAACCCAAACTAACAACAGATATAAAAGCACTCCCGTATAGAATCTGTGGAAAGAATTCATTTGCATAACATGTGGGACCTTTAGTGAGATTTGAGTTTGGCTTTGAGTGTCAACCATGAAACTACCTTACCTCTGTGGAGGAGCCAGAGGCACAGCAGGTACTGATTTTCCCACTGAGATGCCTTTGGGGTGGGGGTGCATCCCAGCGGTGTAAGAACCCAAGCGAGGGTAGGATTTTTGTCACTTAAAATTTGGGACCCAAGCTGTAATAGCTGAGGTAACCAAGATGGAAGAAAAGACCTGTGCAATTTAAAGGAGGACGGGTCTGGCTGGCTGCTACTCGAAAGAGGCTACTGCAACTATTCATGAAAAACAAGGCAACAACAAGAAGAAGGGAAGGGGGTGGGGGCCAAAGAAACTGTTGTTTTGGCCTTTTGATCTTAGAAATAAGGTCGTGGTTCAGAAGTGAGGACTTGTGGTTAGGTTGAGATCAGTTATTGAAGCAAATTGTTTTTGTTTTCAAAGTGAGCCACGCAGAAGTGTGATCCTCACACTTTTTGCTTTCTTTTTTTTTTCCCCATGGATTGTTATCTTCATGTCTCACTTCTAATTTCTGCAGAGCACAGTGCAAACATAAGTATTTATTTTGGACAAGCTTAAGTGTCTCCTATATGCTAGATCATTCTGGTGCCACTTGTATGCTTTTATAGTCAGATTCAAGGCCTTCCTGTCGATTGGGTGTCTCAGGTCATGAATCAGCATTTTTAAAATATACCAAGATGTTGGCAGCCACAGTTAACCAGAGAAGATTGTGCCGAGCCTGTTGGGCTCTCGAGTTTGTAGTTTCTCAGAGGTAGATGCCATTTAAAACCAAGGAGACAGCTATCCCATGAAACATTAATATAACTGGAGAAGGCCAGCTCTTACACTTATGTGTAAACATGGTTTGCTTTCAAGGAATCTAAGAGTTAACTATAAAATATCTGCTTAATGATCCTGCCTAAGACTGGTTCCCAAATCCTGAAGTAAAACTTAAGTTGGTAACAGGCAGATTACTGGGTCCCACCTAAAGATGGCCTAATGGAGTCAGTGTGGGGTGGGGCCCAGAGGGTGGATTTAATCAGCATCCTGGGTGTTTCTGATGCAGGCATCCTTGGGCCTTAATTTGCTACACACCCTTGTGTGCTAAGCTGTCAGAGCTGGGGTGGGCAGCGAGGTGCTCTCCTCCTTCAGTGGTTCCTAGATATTGTCAATCATCACCATCCCATGAGATGCATAGAGTTCTGCCTCCGGTGGTCCTGAGGACTGGATAGGTTTGGGAAGTCCTGCTCTGGCCTCTAACTACAGAAAGAAAACAAGGCTCCAACAGTGAACCATCTTAGGGTAAACATAGACTCCCCTTGATCCCACTGAAAGGAGACAGATACAGGCACCCGGAGTGAGGGGTTTCTGCCATCACTTCAGTAAGACTCACACTTCATCTAGTTTTCTGTGGCCTTGCTTTCCACAAGTGTGGAGGAGAAAGTGGGTAAAATGTTACCCCCCATCTCCTAACCCCAAATGACCGAAACAGGAGAGGGTCCTGAGGCAATCTAGGTAGCTGATAGAGGTGCCTGTGACAAAGCTCTGTTCTCCTTTAATGAATGACACTGTCTGGAGCTCTGGCCTCTGTTAGCCACATTGACTCATGAATTCCAGCCCTATGTGTGGTGGGGACTGTCTCTCCAGAGCAGGTGGGGGAGTGCCACAGGGCCCAGGCCAATGACAATGGAAACAGCAATGTCTTTTCCATGTTGCCGTTTTATGTTTTTCTTTTCAGCAACAAAGTAGATTCCTTACCCCTCAAGCTCCCTAGCATTTCCTGTTAACAAAAGGGCCTTTCTCGGGTATAAACATCAGATGAATGTGTCTGCAGTGGCCAAGCTGGAAGAGTGGGGTTAAGGGAGCCAATTCCAAATAACCAGACACCCTACCTCTGCCTCAAATAACCAGACACCCTGTCTCTGATTTCAATAACCAGACACCCTGCCTCTGAGTCCATATAACCACACACCCTCCCTTTTGTACAGAGTGAGTTCTCACCCGGCAAAGCCAGTAAAAGCTGGACTCTGAGAGCTGTGGAGGCAGACAACACTCCAACGCACTCTGACCCTGGGAAGTGGTTGTGCAATACCCTGTTGCTTGCGGCCGCTTCAGCACTGTAGGCTGTGGGGACTAGTGGTGACCATGACATACAGTGTCCTTGATGTGTGTATAGTGTGGTGGGGGATGTTTCAGTAAACAGACCAACTGCTTTCATACAGGTAACTGCAGTAGTGCAGCCAGCCTGACACAAATACGATGGCTTCGTGGGTGAGCATGAGAGAGCCGAATCACAGAATTGCCTTGGCCCGCGCTAAACGCCCTGTGATAGGCCTAGACGGGAGCTCAGAGGCCATCTGGTCTCTCAGCGCCCAATATTGTTAGGATATTAGATTAGACTGAGCTTTCAAAACATACAGGCTCTGTGGATTAGAGAGATGGATCAGTATTTAAGGGCACTCAGTGCTCTTACAGGGGGTCTGAGTTCTATTCCAAGCACTCATATCAGGTGGCTCACAGCCACATGTACCTCTAGCCCTAGGAGAGCCAACACCTTCTTCTGGCCTCCTGTACACATGTGCACATACTCACACAGAGACACATGCTTAAAAGTAATATTTTTTAATTTTTAAAAAAATCTTGTTTTATATATTTTTAATAATTTATTTAACTTTATTTTATGTGGATTGGTAAGAAGGTATCAGAATCCCCTGGAACTGAAGTTATAGATAGTTGTGAGCGGCTGGGAATTGAACCCAGGTCCTCTGGAAGAACAGCCAGTGCTCTACCACTGAGCCATATCTCCAGCCCCAAAGGTAAAATTTTAAAGTGTGTGTGTGTGCGCGTACATGCATGCATGGGCTACTTCAGATTCTGGTGATCTTGAGCTGATGACATTGGTGGATCGCAAGTGCTGGTAAACTTTAAGCTGCACAGATGATCCTGATTGAGAAATCGCTCAAGTTCAACACCTTTATTTTATGCGTGAGTCATCTGGTCCCCAGTGTTGCTGCGCAGTGCTGAGGAGTGGAAAGTCCCTACGTTCGGAGGGAGGTGGGAGAAGATGAAGATGTGGGTTCCGGGCCAGATCTGTTGAATGGTAACTGGCAGGGTTTTTCACTTGTGTTCTTTCCCAGTTTGTAAAATTAGAAGGTTTTTATTGACAGCTGTCAAGGTCTTTTCCAGTGCTCTATTTTTTATGAAAATGCTTCTGTTAAAGTTGAAAGGTGAGCTGGTCTCTAGTTCAAGAAGTGGGGAAGACAAACAGAAGCCTCCCGACTTCTCTATTCCCCGTCCCCAGCCATAATTGCTAAAGATACTTCAATGGGCTAACCAGCCCCTTTTGGAAGTGAAAATTCTAAGGTAGAGAGAGGTAATTGCTATGCCAGCTATTTAAATGCATTTTTAAACAAGAAGGCTTTCATTAATATTAACAAATATGCCCAGACTTAGTTCTGGCAAATTACAGCCCTGTTTTATCAAGTTCTAGCCCAAAGCCTTTTCCATTTTTGATGGTTGAGTTGAAACCTAGGTGGGGAGTGGCTGAAAAATGAAACCACTAAACAGCCTTAACCACTGTATTCCACAGTAATTGTCTTCCTGACTGGACATTAAAGCTCCAAATCCCGAAGAAATGTATCTCCAAATTTGTTTGCATTGACTAACAGGCAGAAAGAGTGTGCAACACCGGAAACTAAGTTCTAGCATGGAGAAGATCCTGTCCCTACTTCCTCCGAGGCCTGGTATCCCTAAGAACTTGAGTTTCATTGTAATGTTGATCAGAAAGAGAAGGGTCTATTGGAAACCACCATAGTGTACTGTAAGCACCTTAAGTGTACTTACTTTATTTTTTGGGGGGGGGTGGGAATAATAGTTGACATTTTCAGGAGCGATTAAAACAAAGTTGGAAATGAAAATCTGATTGGAGTTGGCACAGGAAACTCGTCATATCTTCAGTAGCGCTTTTTTAAAGATGAGCATATTGCCTGTTCTCTGGTTCGGTAGAAATTTATGGGGAACGCTAGACTTCCATCCAGCAAAATCTTCTAACAGAAGTTTCCTGTCTCCACCACTGCAGAGAAACAAAGTTCATTGCCATTGAGTTAAGAGGGTTCAAACTTTTGGCAGCCTCCTGAAGCCCCCTGCTGCTGTTGCCTCCTCAAACCCTTTTGAAGTGGCTTAGACGGTTCTGTGTCATTTCAAATGGCTGCTTAGGAGAAATACTGACTGAACTCCTTTCGACTGTTAAGATGGCTCGAGTGTTTTCTTCGGAATGTTTTTATTTGCTAGAAATCTGTTTTGCACTTAAGCTTCTCTTGTTGAAGAAGTTTGGTTACCAGCCATCTGATGATGCCTCGGGGTGTTTACAGAAAACGTGGGTGCCGCATTTATATTTGAGCACAGCCCTCCCCCACCACAGATAGCACGGTAATCAGCAGCAATGGGGAAAACATGTATTTAAGGATTTGATGCTTGTAAAAGAGGGGCCGTAAAGGAACGTGGTTGTTCAGATGTGAGAAGTGACTGGCAGCTCTCCTTGTAGGCATGCTGGTAACAATAAAGTCTCCAAGTTCAACATCAAAGCCAGCACAGTTTACTCCACCAGTGACTTGCACATCAAAGGGGGAGCTGAAGACAAAGGGAGTGAACTGAGGTGTTTTACCTTGTAGCCCAATCCCTGGGGGGTAGGGGGGGGAGGGAGGCTTCATGGATGCACATCAGTTTTGTGTTGTTTTTTGGGGAGGTGGCTTACAGATCTTTTTTTCATAAGTGACGGAAATATAAAATTTGCAGGGCAAATGAGAACTTTATTCCTTCTCACTTGACTTTTACTTAGGAAAGATTCATCACAGGAGAGACTGGATCCTTTCTGGCTTCCTTCAGGTAGCAAACTCTGTATCAGGGTGAGCACTCCAAATTTAACCTAATATACAACATGGAATTCTCTACGAAATAGGACAGTTTCAATTGGGTGAGCTCGTACTCCGTTGTTGAATTACCCTTGACAACATAAAATAGGACCTCAATTTATAAAGTCCTCCATCCTTTCTCTCCCCACCTCATTAACCTTGTGGGTGGAGTCTTCATGGGGAGGGTTTGTGCATGCACGCACGCGCATGTGTGCATATATGTGATAATGAAATTTAGACCTGTTAAACCAGCTCTTAATCACCTGGTCTGTGTCTCTGTTCCCTGACTCGTCATGTGTATTCCGAAATGCTGAGATTAGAGCAAGAGTCAAGAACTGAAGACACACACCCCTTTAATATTACACAGAAAATAAAACCAGCCACCCAAGTATTAGGGGGGGTTTGAAATAATATGCTCGTTTTTCTTTCTTTCTTCTTTTTTCCTTGCCTTTGAAATCTGAGATGCTTTTATAGTTAGCTTCAGTAATTTACTCATTTTTAAATGCTATTGAAAAATAGTAGTGCCCAGTGCAGTCATTAATAAATACAAAGCAGCTTTCTCGACTCCAGGGAAACTTAATCAACACACAGTGTTACTAATTGATGCTATACTGAGCTGGCAGAGGCAGCACATCAGTAAACAGAAGTTAGAAAGCAAGAAGTTAGGGAACTATAGGGATTATGTCGACATCAAGGGCTGGAAATTATAATAAGGCCTCTTTAGGGGAGTATTCATTTGCATTTGGCTGAATTAGGGCACCCGATTATTTCTGAAGACACTGGAAAGAATGCACCCCATGTACTCAAGATGTGGAAGGGCTAAAGGTGGGGCTGTGGATAGGGGCTGAACTAGTCTTTATATTTTAACTCATGCTGGTTTGATAATTTTTCAATAGCATGGTATACAGTATCTCTTCCTTTCTTAGCAGTGCTAATGAAATCAACTGTACAGATCTATCTGTTTCTATGAGTGTGTGTGTGTATGTGTGAGGTAGCACACAACTTGGTGCACATAAATCAGCTCCTCCCTTTTACTGTGGGTTTTAGGTGTCCACCTCAAATCCATAAGATTTCCCCGGCCACCTCTTCTACCTACTGAGACATCTCACCAGGTTTTGTTTTATAACACAGAATTTGTACTGAATTCCCACAATTGAATTTTTTTAAAATAAGTAAATAAAAGCAGAGAGGACAGGTGGGTGGTGACAGAATTAAACTAACCCTTTGAAATCTTCTTCTTTACCCCCAACTCTACCAGGACACCAGCCTTGAGCAGATTAGAGCGCTTTGGGATTTTATTGTCTCTGTCCTCTACACAATGGCCCTCTATTTGTGACCCAGGGGTCTCAGAGGGTTCCCAGGGTCCTCTAGTGGGCTCTAAAGGATTAAAAGGAATTGCACAAAAATGTTAAGACAGTGTTTGCTCTTTGTGCACTGCTGACCTCCTGCACCAAGTGGTGAATGGCATTGGGAGGTAAAATTGCTGGATACTGCCTGGGTCCAAGTTGTGGTATTCTTTGTGCCAGAGGCCATGGACTCCTTCGTTATTACACACTTGGTGTTAATAAAAAGCAACATTCAGTGCCAGTTTTACTAAAGAATGTCCTTGATGAAACGGTACAAAAAATACTAACTTTTAATTTAAAAATTTCATAATTATTGTTGGTAGGTGGGTGTGCGTGATATGGATGGGCAGGACAGTATACTACATGCCATTGCTCACCTATGAAGGTCGGAGGACAACTCTGTAGTCAGCTCTCTCCTTCCACCTTTAAGTGGGATATAGGAATCAAACTCAGGTCTCCAGACTCACAAGGCAGATTCCTTTACTGCTGAGCCATTTCTCTACCCCTGACTTTATTCTCTTTTGACCACTGAGTACATACCTCCTGAGCACTCTTTGGGAAACTTGTGTTTCATTCTGAAGCACCATTCTGTCTCCGGGGAGAAGCGTTGTACCCTTGTCTGCCCTGAGAGCTAACTTGGTACTTCTTGCATAGAAATTCTTGTGCTTGACAGAATTGGCTGCCTGTGGTTACTCAGTCTTGGGTAGATGTCACCATCCCTATGAAGTGAACCAAGTGTCTGTCGTGTGCTGTGTTTATTGTCAATAAGTTTAGTATTGCATACAGAAATGACAGGTTTGGAATACTGTGTCCAACCCCATGATCGACCTGATACTTTAGGAGCTGCGCTGATGGTGGGGGCGGGGAGCTAACTATGGTGAGCCCTTGAGATGATGGCATCTGATAATGAGATGTGTCACCACTTAGGAAAACTACAGAACTCAGTGAACCAACATTTCTGTGAAACCAATGCATAGGATTACAAAACCATGCGATGCGAGGCTTCGAGGCTCAGCCACAGGACAAGATAAAGCAACTGATTTGAATTGAGCAGAGCCCAAGTTGCTGGTGTGGTTTTAAGATCCATATTCTAATTAATGGCTTGCTGGGAGTGGCGGTTCCCACCTCTCAACCCAGTACATGCGAGGCAGGAAGTTTGTCATCAGTTTGAGGCCAGCCTGGTCTCCAGAGTGAAATCCTGTCTCAAAACAAACAACATGAACAAGAAAAGGGAAAATTCCCACTTATCAAGTCTGCGAAGCATTATAGAACATCAGAATCCCCAAAAGAGGCCAGTGACATGGCTCAGGGTGGGGCCTGCTTAATGTATAGGAAGCCCTTTCCCAGGATGGTGGAGGGCTGAGTGAGCATGGTGGTACACAGCACTCAGGTGGAGGCAGGAGGATCAAAAGTACAAAGTCATCCTTGGCTGCAGAGTGAGTTTGAGGCTAGCCTGGGCTACGTGAGACACCCTCACCCCCCCCCCCGTGTGTGTGTGTGTGTGTGTGTGTGTGTGTGTATGAAAACTATTAAAAGTAATCTTTTGGCTGGAGAGATGGCTCAGTGGTTACAAGCACTGACTGATCTTCCCGAGGATCTGGGTTCAATTCTCAGGACCCACAGGGCAGCTCACAACGGTCTGTAACTTCAGTTCCAGGGGACCTGACACCCGTGACAAAACAGCGATACACATAAAATAAAAATGTGTAAAAGTACCCTTTCCTTTGACCAGCCGCTTATCTGTGTGTGACCGGATTTTCTTCTCACATATTCCATGAGAACATCATGCAACACATTGAATGCAGAGAAACAGCTATGACAAGCCACAGATGAAAAAGATTTGTGAAAAATAAGAAAAAAAATAGAATGTGGAATTTTTTGCTAAGTTCTGGTAGAGTATTTTTTTGAACGCATGACAAGTAAATATTTTAACTGTTTCCAGTCTTTCTTTGTCATGTGGTAGTTATGGATGTACAACCCAGAGAAACCAAAGTTCCTTGTAGCTTTTAAGAGTTTAAGAGGACCCAGAAACCCAATGTGCTACAGTTTACTCCAGGAAAAAAATGTGCGGCAGAGTTCAAGGTGGGAGTAGAAGAAATTTACATGTACAGTCAGATGTATTTGAATAATTTATTAAACAAGGCACTTTTGAATATGAATTCATGCTCCCTCCGCCATAGCACCCCATCGCTGATGGCAGTGCAAAGCCACGGCTGTCCTGGGTATATTTTCTGTGGTTTTGTTTTACCAACCCAGCAGAGATCCACTATAAAATGATGGTTTGTGTGGGGATTATGGTTCATCTATAACTTTCTACAACCTACAAGACCAGCACTGGTGAATTCCTCCTTTTTGCCTGTTTGATTTGAACTTCCATGTAGGAAATGCTATTCCGAACAGTTGGTACCTCTAAGAACACTGTCCCAGCTTCTGGGAGCTATGAGACTTCTTCCACTACTCTGGATAAGTCAGTGAGTTTTATCACTGTGTGATGGCTACCTTCAGAGGAGTTGTCAATCACCCTCCCTCAGGCCTTCTCCATTAGGGAACAGTCAGCCCAAGTATCTGTTGGCACCCAGAGTGTGACGAGAAGGCTGAGCCCTCATCTAGCTTCAGATACACTTGGCAGAATCTGGTCCATTACTCTAATTAAATGCATGAAATCCCAGCCTTCCCTGAAATCTCTTGGGGAAAATAGCATGCAGCTAGAAAGCAATGCCTAATATTTGCTCGTAATTTTATAATCACTTTTTTGGCATCTGACACAGAGATGTGTACACTGC
The DNA here is from genome assembly GCA_004026605.1 of Ondatra zibethicus. NCBI lineage: Eukaryota > Metazoa > Chordata > Mammalia > Rodentia > Cricetidae > Ondatra > Ondatra zibethicus. Next base: position 270,598 of record PVIU01000674.1, on the reverse strand, counting down.
CCTCTGTGACCGGACCATTGCCTCGTTGTTATTATCAAGCAAGGGGCACGGGGGTCTCGTGTTCTCACTGGCTTCTGATGAAAAGGCTGCTGGGGGAAGCAGATGTGTTTGGCACTCTGATGCCAATAACTGGGAGATAACTGGATGCCTCTGGCGCCTGATGGGTCTTGGTGCTGGGATGCTTGCTCCCGGCTTGGTTTTATTGGCCAATTAAAGGTAGAGGCTGGGCACACTCACTTGTATAAACAGAGATTGTGCAATGGCCCCAGCCAGGCTGGCCATGAGAAAGCCCTTCCCCCACATCAGGAGGGCTGGGAAGAAAGAGTGCTGAGGTTCCTTCGGAATATCTCCCCAGCAACTGTATGGGAGAGGGGTGAGGCCAAGGGGAAGGAAGGAAAGAAAGCAAAGCTAAGGCTGTGGTCCTCCTTGTCCCCAAAGGCTGTTGGGAGGGAAAGCCAAGGCAAACCTGGCTCTTTAAAGATTAGAGAAACAGCACCTCTTTTACTGGCTGACAAGGGCAAGGGGGTGGGGAGATGGCTCAGCTGTTAAGGGCACATTGCTACTTTTGCAGAGGACCCCAGTTTGGTCTCCACACTGGGAGGCTCACAATCAACTGTAACTCCAGCTCCAGGTCTGATGCCCTCTTCTGGCCTCCATAGGCACCTGCATACTTGGCACATGCGTACGTGCATGTATGTGTGTGTCACACACAAAAATGAAAAGAAAAGCAACAAAATAAATTTAAAAATAAAGTGAAACACTCCACTTCCCCTCTTTGAAAATAACATGTCATAATGATATCCTCTTTGAAATAAAATGGATTCTTGTGCTTTTTAAACATTGTGTTTTGCCAGGCGGTGGTGGTGCACGCCTTTAATCCCAGCACTCAGGAGGCAGAGGCAAGCGGATCTCTGTGTGTTCGAGGTCAGCCTGGTCTACAAGAGCTAGTTCCAGGACAGGCTCCAAAGCTACAGAGAAACCCTGTCTCGAAAAACCAAAAAAAAAATGTGTTTTATTAAATTCCTAGCATTGTCCTGACAACTGACTTAAAATAATAGATTTTATATACTAAGTCGTATATTCTTTAGTAGTTTTTGAACAAGCAAACTACCAAAAACCATCCCACTACCCCTCCTAGCTTCATATCTTCTTAATATAAGTATGTTTTTATAACCTACCCAATCCAATTTGTGCTGCCCATATACTGATAGGTATGGGGCAATCCACTGAAGCGTGGTCCACCAACCAGGAGCACTTCACAAGGTGGAGTGGAATTTGTAACCTTGCAGTGGAGAAAGTCAAGGCACAGAAGACTATCGTCTTTTACATTTAGGCCTTGTGTAAACACTGCAGACACTGACTCCTAAATGAAATAATGGAGTAGGTGGAAAGGAAAAGGTGAGATGGTTCAGTGATGTTGCCATGGGAACCAGAAAGTCATCTACAGTGTAATGCTGTCTGGGCACTTTCTAGCTCCTGCTGAAGGGTCTAGCAAACTGGGCCTTGTTCTGAAAATGATCACCCCTCTTTGGGGGCATCTTAGTGCTCCTCTGGCTTAGCTGAGGACACAGTTACATCTGTACACACATAGAGGAAGTCAAGGGGGTCCATCTCTCCAGCTCTCTGGCAGTCTCTTGGTCCTAAGGAATAAAGAAAACAATACCTACCCGGTAAGGAACTTGGAAAGGAGGGTACATGTACGAAAGACACTTGATAACAGGGTCTCACCTATAACAGACACTGAATTCATATACAGCAGGGGGTGATGTTATAATAAATGCCATCATTTTCTCTCACACAAGGTCCATAGTGCATTTCACATAGTCAAGGTTGGAATTAAGGGAATGACTTTGTCCAAGTTTATCTTACCTGGCATGCATTGCACTTGAACCCAGGCCTGTCTCCTGCATAGGCAATCTGAACAGGTGGGAGCCAATGGGAGAACTGGGATAACAATTCCCATCTATGAGACCCTAAGAAGCATTTAATCCTGTGGGATCCCAGCCCTGATGCTTCAGTCAGCATCTGGAGTTCTCCACTCATAGTTTGTAAAGTGCTTCCTTCGTGTCAGGCGCTGTGAGATGGATTACCACATCAAATAGTGATGCCTCTCATCTTCATTTCTTACGGAGGAGGAAGCTAGGACACAGGGAGGCAGAACAGCTTGCCAAGGATCTCAAGTCCAGCATGCAGCTGCAGCTGGAGGCTGCAGCCATCTGACTCCCTAGACTGGGCTGACCCCTCTGCTGTCCCTGACCCAACATTCCTTGCACCGCATGCATGTCACAAAATGTTCCTGACTCTGTGATGAGGCCCCTGTGTATGTGTCAGGGGTTCTTTCTGAACATGTCAGTGGATGCTAAATACAAACAAATGTATTAAGCATGTGGTATGTCCTAGGTGCATAATAAAGGGATAGCAAGGGCCTGGGGCAGGAACGGTTCATGATAAGGGTACATGTCTGCTCAGAGAGACACACACAGTTCATGGTAGAGTATCGCACATAGGAGTCCTGATCAGGCTGAAGGCCTAGTTGCAGCTTTCTGGAAGAGGTAAAGGCTGAGCCAAGCTTTGAAGCAAGGAAAGGTCACTCCCAATAAGGGAGAGAGCTGATGGAAACTCTCAAGAGGTCGGCGATCAGCAGTTTGGGCGACAGCGAGAAGTTCAGTGTGTCTATCTAGGGACCACTAGAAATGAGGCATCCAGAGGGAGCTGCAGGGTTCAAACTGTGAAAAGTCCTTGCTGTCACTCTCCGGGGTGTTGTTCTTTGGTTTCAGAGTGATGGGGGTGTGCTGAAGGAGGTTGCCAAACATTTTTAAGACACAGAGAATCGCTTAGTACAGTCAGGTGTACTTAGTGGCTTCCTTTTGCTTCATCATTTTGGAGGGGATAAAAAACTTTGGGGACCCTTCTCTGGTATGATTTGGGTATCACTGCCCATGCTCCACCCACTCCCACCCTCTGCGTGCTGTCAAGAGATGCATGAAAGGCACCCACCATGGAATCTTTCAATGGATTTTTTTTTTGCACTTTGCTTATTATAAATTGATTCCAAGACTTCATTATGGTGTCACCAGAGATGAATGGGGCAGTAGTGTTTTGCCTTGCACTGCCAGAAGGAGGGAAAACAAGTTTCTACGGAGCTGTAGTTCAATCACGCTGCTTGCAGAAGCACGGCCATGAAAGGCTGGAGCAGTGCGGCTTTGATTCTAGAAACCCCCGTAGCCCTGTGGGTGCTACAAGCAAAGGCGTAAATTAAAGGTTGGAGCCAGCTTTCAAGTATCGACTATCGAGCAAAAAGCTCAGCCCACACTCACGCACTTACTGGAGCTTGTTAAAATAAAAATACGATCTTGGCTGGGCTCGTGTCGCAGCCGGTATAATTATGACATTGAAGATTGCTGTTTGAATTGGGGCTGCTACAGCACGCGTTTATTTAAAGATGGGCTTGGTAATTTAATGCATGTTAGGCAGGACTTAGGACCAACTTGGGGGAAAAGCATTGTTGCCAGCTGCCTCTCAGGTTGTTTCTCTTCCAGGTAATCCAGGTAAATACCTGGAACGAGGCAAATTTAGCCAGAATAAAAGGGGTCTGGTTCCCTGACTGTGTCAATTCTGGTCTGTTAAAGGTTGCCATGACATTATTGGCTCCTGATTTATTTCACAGATGAGATAAGATGATTCATTGAAGGTAGCTGGCTTTGGAAGATATGATTTAGTATAGGCATTGTGTGGTGCATGTGTGCGTGTGTGTGTGCTTGCAGATTGGTGCGGAGCCAGAGGTCAACATCAGGTCTCTTCTTCCGACCACTCTGCACTTCCCTTTTGAGACAGGGTCTCTAGCTGGCCACTAAGCTTCAGGGGTCCCTCTATCTCTGTCTTCTCAACCGTAGGATTAGAGGCATGTCCCCATGCCTGGCTCTTTACACGGGTTCTGAGGATCCAAACTCAGTAACTCATGCTCATAGTCTGAGCCTCTGAACCATAGCCCCGGCCTTACAGATACTAATTATAGTTTTCTTTTTTTAAATGGTGAGAGAGTATAACTAAGAAGCCACTTTTCCTTCCTCCTCCTACCAGTGGCTGAGGTGAGGTGGCCAGCTAGATAAAACAGTGGCAAGCCTATGGAACAGAGTGGATTATATTGATTGAACATCCCTAATCTGCACTACTTTCAAGCCTGGAAACTGAGAATGGGGACAAGTATGGATTTGGGAATAGTTTGCTTTTCAGTTCACATATTTGCTACCAATACTCCAAAATCCAGAAGCGATGTGAAATGCCTCCAATTCCCCAGCATTTCAGGAAACGGGTACTGCTTCTGTGCTTCCCATGGTTTGTTTCTTGTTTGGTTGGTTGGTTTTGGTTTACTTTTTATGCTTCATCATATCCAGAGTATTCAAGTCTTTGGGAAGTTGTGGAGGACTGTACAAATAGGATGATATAGAATGCTCATTTGGGGATTGCCTGCTCCCACAGCTCCTTTTCCTAGTGTGTGACTGTCTAAACTATTCTCTACTCCTTGCTTCTTCCTGGCCCTGGAGAGCCAAGCGCTAAGCATCTTCTCACAAATGAATCAGCTTGTCCCCACTGGCTGAGCCGTGCTTGATGTTTAAGGCCCCTCAATTATGTCAGTTAAGAAACCCCTGAAGTCAAGTCTGGGAGACAGAAGTGAGGTTGCACCCACCCAGCCTCTTGCCCACAGATCTGTGGGATTCCCTGCAAGGAATGTCACCCACAGGCCTCCTCACATCAGGAGTGCTGGGATGCAGGAATTTCTTTTGAGTGCTCTACCTCCAGATAGCTGGTATGTGTCGGCTGTCTTGTTCCTTTATCAGAATTTCCTCACATTCTTCCCTTTCTCATGTACTTTTTAAAGGAGTCACAAGACAGTAGTAACCTGGGTTTCTGTGTTTCATGCTGTTCTGATGAGTGAGTTTGATAATTCCCCAGTTGGGAATAGACTCTTTGTTGTAGAAGGGACAGCTCAGTGCAACATCCTCCTAGCCACGGGGGCATCATGTAGAGTATTCGAACTATAGACCATAGATGGCATCTAGTCCAGCATGATCAAACTGAAGTAGGTGGGAGATTAAAGGCCAACCCAGGTTGATTTGGAGGAAGGTTAAAAACTAGAATCAGGGTCTTCTCATTTCCCTGCCACGTTTCGTTCATAGCTCATACTTCTGTACATAGTACTAAGAATGTCAGGGCAATACTGTAGTCCAAATGTGCAAGTATCATGTTAGGCCTGTGTACCACTAGTCATTATGCTATACACTTGTGTGTGTATCTGTATGAGTTGGTGCATGTATGTTGTATGTGAATAGTGTATTGCTGACTGGTGGTCAGTAAGCCACAGCAATTCTTTCTCTTCTCCCCGAGGTGCTAGGGTTACAGGTGCATAGATAACCATGCCCAGCTTTTGTGTAGGTGCTGGGATCTGAATCAGGCCCTCGTTCCAGTGCCAGCAAGCATTCTTACCCACTAAGCTACCTCTCCAGCCCCCAGATGATACCTTTTCATGGAAAAATTAGACTGTTTTTATTTAGTAGAAAAGTAGGAGGAAAAAAATCCACCAGAAGACCTATGTATACAAGGGCATTAATTAATGTAGTCTTTAAAGGCACAGAAAAAGAGGCAACCCCTCAAATATACATTTCAGTGAACTCAAAACTATGTGAAAGAAGCCAACAGAATCACGTACCTTCATTCTGAGTCTCATGAAAATGTACCCCTCCCTGTCATATGTTGGTCTTCCAATAGGAGACTCAGTGGCATTCCTCCCCTTGCCCCCACACCCAAACAAAAACCAATGCCAAGAATAGTAAATAACCACCTTCGGATAATACCAATGGGTAAATGTATCCAGAATCAATTTTATAAGGTATTGCTGGCAAAATGAAGAGAGAAAGAAAAGGGGGGCCAGGGGTAAAAGTATTATCAGCCGTCCAGCACAGGACCATACAGGGCAGAAAGAGACTGGGTAAAATGCATAATGATATAGTAATATGCATTCTTCCTGTCTCATGAGCAGGTCCTGACAGTTATCTAGTCCAAGTCACTCCTGTGACTTGAGAGGAAAGAGGAGCTCAGAAAGGTTAAGTGGCTGGTTCAGCGTCACCACTTAGCAGCAGAGTCAATTTTAGAACTTTGGTCTCTTGACTCTCAGTGCAGTGGTCCAACTACTGTACCATGACCCTCTAATTGATTGTGTGATGACAACCTGTGTCGGGGTATGGGGTCAGTCTCATGGAGCCCTCTAAACGAATAGCTGCTGGAGACTTACCATGAAAGCTGTTTGTGGTTTTAACCATCTCCAAAGGACCAAAACAGATTAATACAGTATAGCGTAAAAGCTGAAGTTACATCGAGACTAGAAGGAAGTTTTGCATGTACATTGAGTTACCTAATAAGTGTTTATTAAGTGCCTGTGTTGTGTTTGCGTGACCTACAGCCCAGGCTCAAGTGTCTCCTCTTGAAGAGGCGGGGGAGGGGGGACACCGCTGGGTTTGTCCCCTTCATGTCCCTTCCCCTCCCTTCTGTGTCTCAGGTACACATCTTTCCTTTCTCTGGGTTGTCATATCCTTTTCATCTGCTCTTTAAATGTCAATCTCTGTTCTCTTCTCCTTTAGTAGCCAGTGTGGTTTTCTCCTGTTTATCTTGCTCTCCTTTCGCTGACGCATTCTATTTGCATGTCTTTAGCTGCAGTTAATATCTGCTAAATCAAACCATATTGGCTTGAATAGCTTCCATTGAGTCCTGAATAAAAGGATGCTTCAGTTGCCTGGCTCTGCTCTCTGTAGGTTCTTTGTCAGTCAGGAGGTTTAACTTACTCACAACCTTCCTTGTCCCCATCCTGCATCCCTAGATTGTTCATCTTCCCCCTGTTCAAGCCAGTTCACCCTTTGAACTGTTGTTCCTGTAAACTGATCTTTGTTGGGGGGGGGGGATGACTGCTGTTTCATTTGCTCAAGATTTGGTGACTGAGGACACCTATTGTCCTGTTTATTTGCTGTTTTTGCGTTTTCACTTTTACTGCCACCCCACCCTCATTATAAGGACCACAACCACTGCTGTCTTTAGTTAAGCCGTGGTGAGCACACACTGTCTGAGCATCCGTCAGAGGACTTGAGCCTAGAACGAACAGCCCTTGGTTTTTTTTGTTTTGTTTTTTTTGTTTTTGAGAAGGAAAGCAAGATGAGCAAGCCACTTTCATTGATTAATTGAATTCAGCCAGTTTCCTATAGCTAATGCCTCTTACCACAGAGAAATGATTAGATTCTAAGTGCCAGAAGAGAGGTGTGAAAAGACACTAACCACAAAAATGCCTCTTGTAAAGTACGTCATCCACCATTGATTTTACTCCCCAGGAAGTACCAGAGTCTTGAAATTCTTGTTTGTTTGACGCAAAACCATCTGAACCGAAATCCACATGAAATATATCAAAACTCCTCAGCCAACTTTTACTCCCTTCATCTCTGTCATTCAACAGCTGCCTGCTCTTCTCTCTCAAAGAAGCCAAGGTGGGGGTTTGAGAGCAGAACAGTGATACTTAGATTCCAGATGAACTTCCATTATAAGAAAAGGTGAGTGGGCTCTAGGCCTGCATGCTGCAGAAGTGAACTATGGAGATGCCCTGCAACTCCATCTGACATATTCCCGGATCTTCGCCTGCTCTGCCTCCTGAGTATCAATGGCTAGTCCTGACTTCCTATGCAAGACACGTTGGAGAGAAGGTGCTCCTTCCTTCCTGAGAGCAGTCTCACGCCACACTAGGAAGCTGGATGTGTGAGGGGTTCAAGTCCTCAGGGAAGATGTACATTCTTTCTCCCAAGTCTACCAACTATAGAAAGCAAAGAGGAGCCTCCACGTCATCATGCGTTTTTGGAGATGTTGAAGGCTCTCAAGCAAGCAAAGCCTTTGAGGCTTCTTTTGGTATCACTGTCTGAGGCTACCTTCCATCATCGGGGGAACGCTTACCTCCGGCAGATCCGAAACGTACAGGAGGCCAAAGTGGCAGTGGAACACTTAGGCACAGTTCTATCCATTTTCCAACAGAGAACCTTTTTCCTCCCCATATCTAAGTATCCAGGAAACCATGCTGAACATCTCCAGCATGGAATTCTCAAGGGGTTGCTGATATTATCCATGTGTGTAAAAATTCTTATTGTCACATCTGGATAGAACTCCCAGCATCTGATGAGAAGAAGCCAGGGATAGTGCTAAACATTCTATGGTACCCAAGACAGCCTTACAGCAAAGAACTCTCTGGTTTAGCAGTACCAAGCCTTAGAAATCCCCACAGAATGTGTTTTTTGCCTAGGGTTCATAATAAGTCCCTTACATATAACACCTAAGTTTTCTATCAAAGTAAGTTCTATTTTTTTATTATTCATTGTAATTAAACCTGATGAGACTGGTCTTTAATTCTAGATACTCAGGAGAAAGAGACAGGAGGATTCTGAGTTCAAGACCAACCTGTGCAGCCTCACAAGACCCTGTCTCAAAGTAAAACTAGGCTCAGCTTGTAGTTTTGTTGTGGAGAGCTGGCCTGGCAAGTATGAGGACCTGGTGTCCCATCCTCCGTACTGCTAAAAAAGTGCTCGTTTACTTTCTTCGTGTGTGCAGGTATATGTGTGTATGTATGTGTGAATGTGTGTATGCAAAGGCCATAGGTCAACCTACCTCAGCTGTCATTCTGTAGGTGCCAACTACCTTGTTTGTTTGGAAATAGGGTCTCTAATTGGCCTGGAGTCCATCAAGTTGATTGGCCAGCAAACCCTAGGATTCTCTGTCCCTTCTTTACTAGTGCTGGGAATACAAGCATCAGCCACCATATATGGCCATTTATTTTTTTAATTACGAGTTCTGGGTAATCAAACTCGGGTCCTCACACTTGCAAAGCAAATAATATACAGACTGAACCCACTTCCCAGCACTCATCTTTACTTTTAGGTATAGGAATCATATAGGCATGAAGGATATAGAAAAAGCATTGCATTAGTGAGAGAAGAAAGAGACATGCTGCATGCCGTGGTAGAGTCAGGACTAGAAGTAAAAGAGGACATCTTGCTACTAGACACAAACACTGCTCAGTGCCCCTTGGCAGGTGAAGTGAGGGTAATGGACAAAAAGAGTTCCTGGACTTCTGGACATCAGACATGCTGACAACAGAGCTCCAGCCCATGGCTGTGGCCTACTGACAACACCTGGGATAACTGGTCTACCACAGCAAGCTTTGCTCCCATTTTGTTCTTAGAGAATATGTCAGTTTGAACTTGACTGTGAATCACCCCAGTTATTAATTATTAGAAACATTTTTTGAGATTCATAGATGACTTAGGAAATCTGACTAGCGGTTATGGCTGTTTCATCCTGTTGTGTCTTTATGGTGAGTAAGACTGTGCAGCTAAACATAGGACAGGTAGAATACATCACCCCTGACAACATGTGGATCCACACTCAACTCTTTCTGTTCCAAAACCTTGAAGTCAGGTAGTAAATAAGTTCAAACTCCTTAGCAAGTGCTCAGGGTCCTTTAGAACTGATGTCTCCCACCTGGCCCCATGCCTCTGTCCTTCCTATGAGCCTTTTACTCCTTTTATCCTTTCCTGTAGGCCCAGTCAGGCTGTCTTTGAATGTACCATGGGTGTTTCTGCTGGGATCTGTTCAGCTTCCCTCTGTCCCATCTCAGCACTTGCTCACAATAGAATGGTGGCATTCCTTCTTCATGGCTCAGATCAGATGACAAGTGTCCCTCCTGAATTCACTGTGAAACCAGTCTGGATTGCTGTGTTGTGGGACTCTAGTCTTTACAGATTGTTCATGTACCCTAAGCTGGTCACCTCCTGAATGTCCAGTAATATCTAAAGCTGGTGGCTAGGAAATCACCTTTTTTATCACTCTATTTTCCATATGGACTTAGCTTTTGGAGTATCTAAACCTCAATCTCTTAACTGTTTACCAGTATGCACTGTGATTAACCAAGCTTCTGCATGAAACACCAACATTTCTCTTTTCCCTTCCTATAAGCATTTTTAATTAAAATAACTTTAAAGTCTAATAAGGAAATCAAGCAGTTTTGTACCACCTAAGATCCTTTATTAAGAGAGAAAAAGAAGTAAAATCTTAGCCATGAGTATACTTATTAAATACCTGGAATGGCCCTAGAATAAGCATTTTTACAGAGTCAAATATTTGCGTCTATACTTAGATCTATAAATTACTATTCTTTGAACTTGAAGTGGAATTTGAACTGGCCTCTCCATAATTATAATAATCATCCATTTCATTTATATATACTTGAGCCATATAGACATTAACTAATTACTTCTTGATCACACAGCCTAGTAGGAAGACTTTCCTTGCTACCCTGTTTTTACAGTGTGCATATGAGTGTGTGTTAATTACAGACCCCTCTGATTAACTTGGCATCATATTACCCCAGTGCTTACTCCATAACCCATCGACATCAAGGGTTTGGTAGGTGGGCAAGAAACTTGTATTAGAGTTAACTTCTGTTTTCAAGCCAGGAGGTAAGTGACATTTTATGAACCCATCAAATACCTGGCTTGAGTCCAAGCACAATTCATTTTCCTTAAGTATTTAAATAGTTGTTTGAGGAGTGTTGACTTTCTCAATTCAGGCCACATCATAATTGCCTAATTAAAAAAAAGGAGAAGAAGAAGAAAAAACAGGTGGTCTCTAAATATATTTGAGCCAAATTGAGCTTTACTATAATCCAGGTTGTGTGTAGGTGACATGGCTAATTAAGTTATCCCCATTAGGGTATGCTTTCAGATTTGGCTGTTGCCCTCTGTCTATTCCATTAAAAACTGCCTTTGTCACTCATTTAACATGAAACAGATCCATCTGGAGAAGGCCCATCGTGAAGGGGACAGAGGTGGGCTGTGGGTGCCACTGGCAGAGGCTCATAGCCAAGTACAGATGTGTTCCATAGATGCAAAGGCACAGAACAAATGTAGTTCATTTCACTATTCTGAAAAGCCTGCCTGCTGCTGAATCCATCAAACAGATCATACAGAAGGTGCACACCCATATCACAGATATGGAGTCACTCTTGCTGTCCTCAACATAATCAGAAACAAACAGCCAATAAGAGCACTTCAACCTCTATGTGCAAGAAAGTTGCCCTTAATTTTTTTTAATTAATCAATTGCAAATTTTTCATGGTACTGCAGAATGGAACCCCAGGGTCTCCCATATGCTAGGCACTACCTCTTCCACCAAGCTACGCTTTCCCAACTCCCCCCTTACTTTGATAATTTAAAAATGAAGATGAAGCAAAGCAAGTTGCTTATCTGTAGATCTTCCCCTATGGAATAATTCTTGGAAATGCACCCATTGTATTGCAATCAAATTGTGTCACCCTCTCTTAAAACTTCTCTTGTCCCTCAGAAACAGCCTGTGTGAAAAGAAGACAGTGTCCCTCTGAGTGCTGAGGAGGCTGAGGTTTCAAGAACATTCTGCCTCTTTGCTGCGATACTTCTGGAACAGGATAGATAGTATTGGGGGAGTTCACGGGGACACCACTGTTGGATCACTACAGTCTACCCAGCCCCCCACTCTCCTAGTTAGAGAATTGTTCTTACCATGACCAAAAGATCAGAACCCCCACAGCCCAGCAGGCTTCACATGCAGGAAAGTGGTAGTCTGTGGCTTTCAGTTGCTTGGTTTTCTTATAAGCTAAGTGTTTGGGTAGCTCTCTCCAAACTATCATCAAAGCTAGTAAAAACAGCTCCAAAAGGGCCAGCAAGATGGCTCAGCAGGTCAAGGTACTTGCTGCCAAACCTGATGACTTGAGTTTAATCCCCAGGACCCTACATGGTAAAAGGAGAAAACCAAGTTAGCCTCTGACCTCCACACATGTGTCATGGCAGGCATGCACACATATATACACAAAATAAGTGTAACAATATTTAAAAAAAAAAAGTTCCACAGAAAGATCTTATCTGGTGGCCAAAGGTTAAAAACAGCACATTCAGGTAAAGCTGGTAACTATAACAACATGGCTGAATTCCACTCAATTCATTGCATTGGTTCTACATGCCTGACACTGGGCTAAGCCGTCAACAAATATGATATGTAACTGTCAACATCTTTAAAAGTAAGAACCATTATTGCCTATGCTTTAAAGATGAGGGAGAATTAAGGCCCAGAGATGTTCATGATCTACAGAAGGGCACACAGTCTTCTGTGTGAGAACCAGGATTTGAGCAGAAGCGTCTAACACCTGCCTCCCACCCCAAGCCTGCCAACCATGTCTCTATATCTGTGTCTGGTTGTAACATGGACATTTCTCAGATATCAAATGTGTATTATGACAGATGTGTTGAAGGCTGGACAGTAGAGAACAGAGAGAGCGGGATGCAGGTCTATGGAGGATGGGGCTGATGACCTTTGCACACCGAGTGCCATGCTTGCTTAAAAACAAGTCTGTAAACCACAGCCATTGCGTGTGTGCTTTCTGCATCAGCGCAAATCTCCCAGTGACCACTAAGAGTGAACCACAGTGACCCAGAGCAGTGACCTCTGATTAAGATTGTCTGTCATATAGCCACACAGGAAAAGCCATGGCTCGAACCTCTGGGGGCGCCCATTTCCTGGTAAGATCTGTGTGTGCCAGTCCTCTGTCCCCTAAGCCACGACACAGACCATTCTGTTGTTGAATATCAGATATTTTCCATACCAGGAGGTGAAGTGGGTGTTACAATCTCCACACTTCTAATAAAGAAACAGAGGCTTAACCAAGCCTCTGTAAGGCGGCAGACATGGAACCCTGGGAGTTTTTGACCACGGTTACTGAAACAAGTCAGAAGTATCTCTTTTTCCCGAAACTCCCCAAGGTCAACTTCATTTTCAAGTGAAGCAGGACAGCTATTCAATACTCCCTGCCTACTAATCTACACTCAGCCAACATATCGGAAGTGGGATTCCACAGGGGGAACAGAGGTATCTAGTTAGGCCAAGAGGCCTAAGAGGCTGTCCATTTGCCAGGCACATGCCCTGGTATTTGCACGGTCAGAATCTGGCACTCTGTGGGTGCTGGAAAAGTGCTTGTGGTTTGTTTAGGTGCCGGGGGCTCTGTCTGAATATTAAAATACCGTTTCTTTTGGGTTCACTTTACTGGGCTGGCTCCGGTCTCCCTTTGGGAGACCGTCTGCTCCTGTGGCTGTGGTTTGGGATTGACATTTACTTTCCCTCTGGATTAATGGCCCCTTTAAAACATGTATTGCTGTTTTACAATTCAGAATCTACTACATTATGGAAGGGAGTCCAAAAACCTTGGGAGCCATCTTGTGGTTAAAGTATCTTCCTCAAGGTTTTCTACAACATTCATGGAATTCTTGTGCACTTTTTGAAGTTAAGGGGCTGTGCTTTTTTTTTCTCATTACGTTGTCATTGAAATCATTAGTCCTTGATTATCAGTTTGCATTCTTCAACATTTTAAAAATTTATGTTGAAACTTACCATGTCTTATATCTATAATATATCATTTAAAATTTTATAGAGTGTCTCTATGGGTGTTTGCCTATGCATGCGTGTATACAGACATGTTTAAAGCTTTAATTAGCATCAGGAGTAGGATCGTGTGTTTTTTCTTTATAGTTTCTATAATTTCTAAATTTGTTTCAGTAAACCTATATGGTCTCTAAACATGAAGGGGGAAAGCTAAAATTACAGTCCAATTTTGCAACAAATTAATATTTGTTGCAAAGGAAAGATGTCCAGATTGCCCAAGCAAGCATATAAAGAAGCTATTTAGATCAGTTTGTTCTGCATATTCATAACAAAATTACAGTGGCTATTGATCGTGCTGCTGTGTGAAGGAAATATTAAGGGTGTGAAGTATGACCAACCCTGTGGTGGTGATACATTGCCTGGTTATTCACACTTCAGAAAATACATAAATAAGCAATGTAACTCCCTCCCCCAGGAAAGGGCAAAACAAAACAAACTCCTTAGACATGTGTCCTGTTTACCTGATGCCTTAAAAGTGGCCTCCTGTCAGCGTGTAAGTAGGCCACCTTTTTTGGCTTCATGATTGTTCTCAACCTAAACTTACTTGAGATGAGAATTTTCTAGAGACTTCTAGTTGGGATGTGGTCTTGCAGCAAACAAGGAAAGGTGGCTCCTATCAGCTTTTCATTTTTTTCTTATGTTAAAGTTTGTCAAATATAGGCTACATGTGGTGGCTTGGCTTGATCCAAAAATAACATGAAATCACAAATTCGAACCACTCACCAGCTTCTTGGTGTAAATTAAGTCTCTTTCTTACTGAAAAACAACTATGCTTGGTCTTAACTGTATGATCAAGAAGGAAAGAAAACAAAAGCCAAGCTTAAACAGGGCAAAATGAAGCAAAACAAAACAGAACAAAAAGCCAGTGGCTTTGGAGTCTTTTGTAGAGCATAGGAGTTTTGCTTGGCTTAAAGAAATATTACGGATACTTGACATTCTTTAAGATGTATTTGCTGTTTGGTGTTGGAGAGATGGCTCCAAAGTTAGGAGCACTTGCTGCTCTTGCAGAGGACCTCAATTCCATTCTCAGCACCCACATGGCAGCTCACAGTTGCCTGTAACAGGCCCATGCCAGGAGTCTGACACCCTCTTCTGGCCTCTATAGGCACTGCACATACGTGGTGCACAATTAGACAAGCAGGCATACATGCACACACACGCGCGTGCACACACACACACCAATAAAAATAAGTAGATCATAAAAACGTATCTATTTAAAAGCATGGAGAACAGATAGTTTTCTCAAATTGAATGTGCTTCTGAGAATTATCAAGGAATTATGTGACTAACATAAAGGTGATTGTCACAGGTCCATCCTACTTTCCCTGGGCTGTTAAAAAATAATGGTTTGTCAGTTATAGTTCATTCGTTAGATGGTTCCATCGTCCTACTGCAGCAAGCCCTCATCTATCTTCCTGTAACCTCTTCTACCAAGAGCTAGTTGAGGACTTAGGATGTGAGCAAACAGGTTCCATACTGCCAGAATAGCATCCAAGTTCAAGCACTAGAGCTTATACAGCTGACTTGCAGGAAATCACTTTAGATCCAAGACATCCTATTTGTACCTACTTTCTACCCAGCTTTCCCTGACACGTTCAGTAACTTGGTTGAGTTCCAAGCACATAGTTAATTTTTAATACAAAATATTAGTCTTGGGTATAACTCAGAGGCCCTGGGTTCAATCCCCAGAAATAATATATAAATGGAAAAATGCTCATTTCCAGTCAGTAGGGGGAGGGCCAAGAACAGATCTCACATATGACTGAAGAAAAGAAAAGAACTCAACTGCTCAAGTGGGAGAAGCAACTGTATGCAGTGAAAAGAATAGCAGACTGCAGTTACTCCATGTCGGAGCCATGTCCATTTGTCTCTTAGAAGACCCCAGGTATACTACATTTAGAATTACCTTATACTTCTTTAGTAAGTTCAAGTAAATATTAAAACAAGTTATAATGATTCTTCGTCCTCAAGAAATTGAGTAGAGTGGGGTTCTGGGTATAGCTCAGATAGAAGAGTACTTGCTTAGCATGGTCAAGCCCTGGGTTCTATCCCCTGCACCACAAACAACAGGGGTGATCGTGAACCCCAGGAACCCTAGCACTGGAGAGGTGGAGACAGGAAAACCATGAGGTTAAGGTCAATCTCTGCTACATATTGAGTTGAGGCTAGCCCTTGCTGAAGCTCTAGCCAGCTGAGGTGTAAGCCTTCTGCTGTGAAGTACTTGACAATCACAAAGTGTCTGAAGCCAGGAGGACTTACTGCATTGTATTCTTTGGAAGGCTCCCCCCAAATCATCTGCTTGTTTGCAGTTGGCAGAATATTTCTCTTGTACCCTTATCACCTGGCCAACTCTGACCCAGGACCCCAGATTGTGTAACAGTTATCACCATCCCAAACAAGCAGAGGTTATGGCTTATTATATAAGCGTACAAAGAAAATTTGGCCAAAATATGGTATTCCTTCCCCTGGCCTTTTCTCTCTTGTGTAACTTCCACCCTGTGAGTTTAAGACAGGGTCTCATGTAGCCTGTGCTGACTTGGAACTCGTTATGTAGTAGAGGACAGTCTTGAATGGTTAGGGTTGCAAGTAACTACTAACATACCTTGTTTCACCCTGTTGTTTCTTCTGTTTCCAAACGAGGGCATGGCAAGAGTGTTCTCGGACATATCCCCTCACAGAGCCCAACCCTCTGGATCCCAGGCAACCAAAATAGTTGGTGTGCATTCTAGCTCTTTCTCCATTGAAGAAAGTGAGTCACTTTCAGGTCTGAGTATAGAGAGATGGCACCACTCTTTCATGGCATCTTGAAGCTCAGCTTGCTCAGAATACCTGAGCATTAAGCCAGGAGAGTAGAGATGGGAGAAAACTACTCCAGCCTGCGAGGAGTTGGAGAAAGTTTCTTCTCCACAAAGAAGAAAGCAATAACCAGTGACTGTGGGGTTGACTGAACAGTTGGTGTTGACTTAGGGGCCAAGTCGTCAATACTTACTGAATGTCAACCAGGCATTGGGTGACATGCTCTGCAGAACTGTGCTTTTCTATAAATCAGTCATTGTCAGTCCTCACTGAGTTGGGGTGTAGGAACAAAGGCTCAGGAAGGAGACCTTCCCAAAATGAAGGGAAGGAAGTACCAACTGGATATGTTCAAGCGGAGGAGAAACATCTATTGGTATTGACAACGTGTCTTCATTTTTCTAAGACTTTTGGGGGTGACTTTTAATCAAGGGTGGGACTCCTGACATGATGAACATAAAAGGAAGCTGTGAGTGTGTAGATGTGGGGGAACTCATGTGTAGCCAATAACTTTGTGAGCCAAGACTCATGCCTCCTGAGTCCCAGAGATACTGACCTATAGCCCACAGGCAGGTCCTCCTGTTACACCTTCTCAGAAACATAGGGACGGTCAATTGCAATGCCATCACCTACAGAATGAGAAAGAGCATCTCCCTTGGACATTTAAGCAAGTGGTTGTCAAAACTTATCTCTAGCTCTCTGCCTTGGCTTTCTACTTTTCCACAGTGTATTTATCAAAGGGAAAGGATGGAGTGGTAATGGGGGTGAGGGAGAGAATGCTCTTACCTGGGCCAGATGTTTCTCCTCCACAATTCTATTTGTAGATTCCCCACATCTTTCAGAATAGCATTTTTGACGTGTATATATGTGCGTGTGTGTGTACACATACACACACACACACACACACACACACACACACACACACACACACACACACACACCAGTGTATGTGTGGAAGCCAGATGACAATTTGTGGGAGTTGATGTTCTCTTTCCACTATGTGGGTTCTGGGGATTGAACTCAGATCATCAGATTCCGCAGCGTTTTATCTGCTGAGACATCTAGCCAACATCAAGAGTAGATTTTAGCTATATATTTTCATCAAAAGATAAGTAGGAAACACAGAGCCCCTTTGTCAATAACTAAACTGGTTTATAGGACCAAACATGAGGGCTGAGGAGGTGGTTCAGTTGATAAAGTGCTTGCCACTCAAGAATGATCCAGTTTGATCTCTCAGAACACACACACACACACACACACACACACACACACACTTCAGCCGTGTGATGTGTACCTATAATCCCAGTACTCGGAGGAAAGAGATGGGAATCTCTGGGGCTCCCTCACCTAGTCGGTGAGCTTCAAGCCAATGAGAGACCCTATCTCAGAAAACAGTGGGATTGTGACTGAGGAAGACACCTAAGGTTGATTTCCAGCCTCTCCAAGCAAAGGCATGTATACATACACACACACACAATGTTCATTATGTGAATTTTGTATGTGAAAGAAGAGAGATGCCATCCCACATCCTCAGTGTTAGACACTCCAAACACTTTTCCATTTGCAAAGAATAAGAAATTTCTTTGTTCTCCATGTTTTGACAGGAAGTAGAGTGACTACAGCTCTAAGTTGAGATGTGTGTAACAAAGAAACTCAGAAAATATGTCAGGAAAGTCAACAACCTGTGCAGGGAGTGTGGGGAGCGTGTTCTGAGATGTGTGACTTACCCAGATTCACACAGAATTATCAACAGAGGCTGGAAGTGAAGAATCTTTTCTGGGCAGGAGGAAAAGAGATAGACAGACGGATTGATGAGCTATTCTTCATTCAGATAGTTGCCACTTAGGGCATTTTTAAAAAAGTTTCCTTAAAATCATTTTGCCCAGAAGGTTAGTGTTTCTGAGAAAAGAAGAAAACTTGGAGCAATGTGAGCCGAGTCTCCATCCTCCACTTCCCCTCTCTTCCCATCTGTGAGTTTGAGGATCATTTCATTCTACTTGGCTGACCCCTCAGCCTGAGTAACACCCATCCTGCAGTCACTGCTGGTTTTCAAACACTAACCTAATACCAAACAAAATTTTAACCTAGCCTTGGATTCTTTTGAACAAGGCTGTGTTGGCAATTATGAAACCAAGTAGACGTTGGCAAGCGCTTTCAGAGTAATTATAGGGTCCCTTCAATAGTACAGTATAAATAATTGCTGGTTTAAAAGCGTTTTTGTGAACAGCAATTTAGACTGAAATTTATATTTGCTCCTTGAAGCCAATCTATGTCAAGGGCGCCTCCCTGCCACTACTCTTTGCCACCTTGAGATCTCAAGGGTCTTTGGAAGCTGTGGATTCCATGACGCTGTTAACTTAGCCAGGCAATGAGGAGGTTGCATGCGTCTAAGCTGTAGTGAACAAGGACAAACGAGTGGAATCAGTGGCATGAATGAAGTCATGAAACTTTCCAAGCTCTGACCACCTAGTGTGTTCTCAGCATACTGCTTACAGAAAGCGTATTCAGGAGTGGATAGACACCAAGAAGGGCAGAATTGTCCCTGGCAAGTAGGACACAAGGAAGATTATCACCTCCTTGTTGGGTTATGATGGTGCCGACGCAAGGCACATGAAACTTGTGGATATAATGCAGTTCTAAAATAGCTACTGAGACATTAAAATATATATGTTCCCCTCTGTGAAATTTTTAATTTTCTACTATAGCATATTAAGAATGGCTAGGGAGACTGGGGAGGTAGTTGGTTTGGTATAGTGCTTGCTTAGTATGCATGAAGCCCTGAGTTCAATCCCTAGCACCACGTTAAACCAAGAATGGTGGTATGTGCCTGTAATCCCAGCAGGAGAACCAGAAGTTAAAGGTCGGGCTAGCCAGATAGCTTAGCAGCTAAAGGTGACTGCCCCTAAACCCGACAACCTGTGTTCAGTCCCACAGTCCACAGTCCCACATGGTGGAAGGAAAGAAACAACTCCAAGTTGTCCTATGATGTCTACCACAGGTAGCATGTTATTGAAATTTTTAAGTTCAAGGTCATTCTCATCTACAGAGTTGGCAGCTGGCCCGGGCTATCTGAGACCCTGCCTCAGAAATACAGTAACATAGGTAATAAAATAAATTGAAATGACTGGGGACAATCAAAACGGGAGAGGGGGGCAGGTAGACCTTGGTAACTGGGAAACACGTGCATGCTGAGGAGGCCTTTCTTTTCCAGGCAGGTGACCCCACGTGCCATCTTGTCTTTCTGTTTGTCCCGTGTGGCTTCTCTTATCCAGTATGAGAACTCCCTGGAGTGTCTCACATCCTCAGTGTCTCTCAGCAGAGTAGCAAGTGTCCTAAGATAATGTGTACTTTTATTTCAATCGCTGTTCTTGGTTTCTGCATTCTAAAGTCCCTTTTAAACCATATTTCTTTTTCCACGATTGTTCGGGTGCTGGCTTTGGTATTTAAATAAGCCTTTCAATGGGTCATTAGCCCTGTAATTAATTCCAGCTATTTTTAAATGGTGCCTGGGTTATTAAAGAGCTGTCGTATTCACAGCAGCCTTGTCTTTCTTAGGAGGTTTCGCTCAGCGCTGGATGAGTTTTCTTCGTGCCAAAAATGCTGTCATTTTCTCCTCATTTCAAATATATTTGTCGGGGATAGGAATAGTCAGGCTCTTTGAATGAGGACAGAAAACACTGAATTTTGACTCTGTATGGCAGGTCTCTGCTTTTAGTTTTCCTTCAAAGAATTTCAACAACTATATACCCTGGACCTGGGGCCCTCTTCTGTCTATATTTCTTTCTGTATTTCACTTGCCTTTTTTTTCCCCTTTTTAAATCTGTATTGGTAAATCGCAGGATTTATGTAAGAACCAACTTCATGGAGTAGAAGTTTCTCACTCACAAAATAAAAAAGGCTTCTGTAACACCAGGGGAAACCAAACAGTGAACTAGTGCCTTTCCCTCTACCTTCTTGTGTTCAATATCTGCTCCCATAAAAATAAATTAGAGAACGGACTCAATAGCAAAAAGATACTTCCCTGGTGTACCTGCCTCTGGGGGGGGGGTGGGGGCAGGCAGATGGAGTGGAGTGAAAGAGAAGGTGAACCCAAAGACTGTCTGACCTGGAGGCTCAGGTGTTGTCTTAATGAAGGGTGACAAACTTGCAGAGAGATGACAAGACACAGGCGAACCAACTGGCTTGGAGGTCCTCAGAGCAGGAGACCATGGGAAGTGAGTAGAGAATGAAGGGAAATGGGGCGATTAAGTGAAAGTTGTTTTTGCAGAGCTAAGCCAGAGCCCACCTCTAGTGATGAGTTGCCACTTCCACTTGAAAGGAAATGTCAGAGGAGGGGCACCTTCCCATAGAGAGGCCTGTGCCCTCCACAAGACAGAGAGCGTTTTTCCTGCATCTGCTGCCTTTACTTGCCTCCCACTCAAAATACTCATCATGCCAAAGTGGCATGTTCAGAGCTGGCAGATCCCAGGCCCCTTCACCAGTTAACTTCTGAACTAAAATTGGAACGCAAGCCATGTGACTTTAGGGCCATCCCTCTCCATGTGTCTTTTTTTTTTTAATATTAAAATAGCTGTTCATCTCTGCAACATCCCAGAGGCTTACCTATTCTAATATTAGAACCCTGGCTCCACACCCTTGGCAGACATAATCAATTGCAGCACAGTTTCTCTCAACCAGCACAAGCTGGAAATCCATCTAACTTGGAAAGATGAGCTGACACCCACTTGCCATCATGACCTTCGAGCAATCCTGGGATTAAGCTGTAATTCCTAGTTCAGGAAAGCAGATGGAGATTAACTTTGGTTATTGAGTCTTATCTGCGCTCAGATAAAAATACTGATAGCTCGCATCATGGGAGTGAGTATTTCCCACTGTACACTAGTCACTTGAGTAGTCACAACTAGTCACAACCCTGTCAAGTCATTTCTGTTATCTCCATGACATCAGTTAAGATGTAAACATGGGGAAGTTTAAATAGCATGAGTATAATTACAATAAGTCATAGATTTAGCATGGGGCCCAGGCCCCTCTATCTCAGGTTAAAAAGGCTACCCCCTTTTTTAACTAACATAGGGCATCTTCCCAAACCCCAGCTGTCAGAAGAATAGTTGGAACCTTCCTTAATGAAAACCCCACCTTGTTCCCATCTCTCTAACCAGTTTTTAAAAATATATTTATTATTTATTTAAGAGTATATGTATGTGTAACCAGAAGAGGGCATCAGATTGCCTGGAGCTGGAATCATAGGTGGTTTCAAGTCACCTGATATAGGTGCTGGGAACTGAACACAGGCCCTCTGAAGGAGCAGCAAACACCCTTAACTACTAAGCCATCTCTCCAGCTTCTCTCCCTAGCCTTTTAGAAAGATTTATTTATTGTATGTCTGTGTGAGTATATGCACACATGTATGTAAGTACGCATATCCGTGTGCAGGTGTGCA
Source organism: Ondatra zibethicus (assembly GCA_004026605.1). Taxonomy (NCBI): domain Eukaryota; kingdom Metazoa; phylum Chordata; class Mammalia; order Rodentia; family Cricetidae; genus Ondatra; species Ondatra zibethicus. Next base: position 248,820 of record PVIU01000674.1, on the reverse strand, counting down.
GGCCAGAAGGGCGTGGCAAGTGCTTTGCTCTGTCTCTTTCCACCTATTCCTTTGGGACAGGGTCTCTCCCACAATCTGGAGCTGGGCCAGAAGCCAGCAAGCCCCAGAGATCCTTGTGTCTCCACCTGTCTTGGAGCTGGGTTACAGCTGTACATCAGGCACCTGGCTTGTTATAGAAATGGTGAGACCTGAACTCAAGTTCTCATAGTTGTGCATCTAGTGCTCTTAGCTGCTAAACTGTACCTGCGGTGCCTTCTCTAGCCTTTTCTTCTGGTCTTGTGAAACCCTTTGGTCTCCTTGGGCTGCAAGTTAAAGTGAACACTGTCATTCAGAAGAGAAACTTGCCTGGGACATTAGGAAGACATTTGATTCTTCTTGTTCAATTTCCATGCAAGAAATAAATTCCTGACAGTACCCTTGGATGATGTATGCAGTAACCCTTTCTTTCCACTCTGGACCACGGTCATAAGCAGGAAGCAGTCAATAGGATTCACTAACTTCTCCCTTGCTTTGGACACCTGTGTGTTAGGCACTAACACAGACCATGAAGAAGAAAGACAGGACTCTACTCTGAACATCTGACACTCTAACCTTCCCCCCAAGCCCCCACCCCCAGAGACAGCTAAAAGCTTTCTAGAGGTGATAAACGCCATCAAGAATGAATCCAGATTTTCACAGCAGGTGACCTCTGGTGAGAGGGCCAGGGATGTCTCTGGGTTTTGAGTTCTTGTACACCTGAAGATGGATATTAAGGGACACTTCAAAGGGCAAGTAGCACTTCCGTATAGCTGGGTGTGTCTGCAGTGTGCTGCAGGGAGGAATGAGATACTGGGAATAGAATACCAGTTAGTTTCAGTGTGGGCATCTCTTTCTCTTTTCTCCCCGTAACTCTACTCATCCCCCAGATGTTCTACCCGATGCCCAAAGCTCATAGTCTCTCCCTAAGTTCACCACTGTGAACCATGAGCAGTTCTGTGTTTTATTGTCCTCAAACTCAAGGCCCTGTGGCCTCCAAGGTTGAAACACCAGGAAACCCAGTCTCTGCTTCCACCACCCATGTGAGCTGGGTCTGTTCACCTGGGCTTGGTGAGATGTGGATGATGGGATAAACAGATGGCAGATGAGCAAGCAGATGTGTGTGATGGCCCTACACCAGTGGTACCCCAGCTTGAGGCTCCTGGGACATTCTCTTACCTTTCTAAGCCTCAAGTTACCTTTGCCAAAGAAGAAAGGGCTATTTTGTTTAGTGTGTATACACGAGTGTACACATGTATGTGATCTTGCAAATGTATGTACTTATAGAGGTCATAGGAGGGTATTTTGTGTTCTCCTTTATCGCTCTCTGAGTTGCTCCCTGACACTGAAGCTCACTTTCTTTTTCAGCTGGCAGCCTAGTGAGTTCAGCCATCCTCCTGTCTCCATCCCCTTTGGTGCTGGGGTAGTTAGGGTTTCTACTGCTGCCATGAAACACAAAAAAGCAAGTTGGGGAGGAAAGGGTTTATTTAGCTTACACTTCCATATCACTATCCATCATCAAAGGAAGTCAGGACAGGAACTCAAATAGGGTAGGAACCTGAAGAAGCAGGAGCTGATGTGGAGGCCATGGAGGGGTGCTGCTTACTGGCTTGCTCATCCTGCTTTCTCCAGTTTGTCAAGTTGACATAAAACTAGTCAAGATGCCAGGCATGCATGGGCCCACACTGAAATGATTATATGGTTGCTGGGATCTGAACCCCCAACTTCATACTTGGATAGTATGCCATCTTCCCAGCTGAGCCATCTCTACACCCTCAGGAATATGGAATTTAACTGGTAATCTCAGAGGTCCTGAAAGATCTAGAAATGAATGGTTTGAAAGGCTCAGTTTTGCTCTTTAGAGCACATTAAACTAAATGAAAACCGTGGTTTACTCCAGGTAGGTCCCCTGCCTTAATTTTCTCACCCAAAGTGGTTTCAAGATTGTTGTGGGGTCACTGTGGACAGCGGGACAGGTCTAGTCATGGCCTTTTAGCCTTCTCTCCTGAGGACAGTCAGTGCTGGGGATGGATCCCAGACTTTATGCATGCCAGGCAATCTTTGCCACCATGCCGTACTCCTAGCTCACATTCCCTAAGCCGTGGAAACCCAGCCTGTTTTAATTATGTCAGCCACCTCTGCTGACCAAATGTGGGACTGTGCACCAAACCACTTGCTTACATAAATCACTAACCTCTTCTTGTCTGTCATTTTTCTCTATACTGAGGTCAGAGTGGTAAAAGCTGTTGTGCAGGATATATTTCCGTTCACGTAAAAGACGTAAGAGTGCCAAGACAACAGATAAGGCTGTCAAAGTACCAGTAATTTCCAAAGGCTGACAATAAACTTGTGGCTGTATTCTACGTGGCTATATGAAATGTGTTGCATATACCCTGCACAGCTATGAGTTAATTGCTTTCACTTATAGAGCCCCGCAAAATCCCCTTGAAGTAACTTGAAAGATGAGACACCAATTCTTGGCTGCCTTGATATTCTTCTAAACTGGGTTGCTTTGGTCAAGCCAGCATGCTTCTGCCAAATGCCGTTTTTGTTTTCTGGGAGAGTGGTTGTGATTTCACACAATAAATCAATTATTTTAGGCTACTGGCATCTCAGTTTCAAGGTATGAGTTCAGCCATTTATTACTTGAGCTTTTATTATCAGAATGAGGGTCTCCATGTCACCTCTTTTAGAAGTCATCCTCGGTGCAACAATATTTGCATATTTTTCTGAATGTCCTCGAGGAAAGTAAACATCATCAAAAAAAAAAAAAGTGTGCTGGGCTAAGGAGGAGGCCAGGCTGAGGAGGAAGCGCTTGCTTTGTAAGCATGAGGCCTTGAGTTTGATCCTCAGAACCCAGGTAAAAGAGCCGGACATGGTGGCCAGCACTCGTAATGCCACAACTGGGGCGGTGAAGACGGGTAGATCCCTGGGGCTCTCTGGCAGGCCAGTCTAGATTAATGGCAAACTACAGACCCGTCAAAGACCCCATCTCAATAAAAAAGGGGGGCAGGTAAAAGTGGTATCTAAAGAACGCCAGAAAAAGTTGACCTCTGCCGACCACATCGCACGCGTGCGTGCACGTGTGTGCTGACCAAAGCTTTATTAATCCCTCTAATATTTAAGGATGACTGAAAGCTGTTCACATCTCCATTGATACTTTCTAGATATGATACTATAGTAAGCAATTTTTAAATGTATTTTTGTTGAGTTCTAACAGATGAAACCAACGATACACAGATTATAAAGTATATGGGTGTGAACATTAGTTTTTGAGATATGTCTGGGGTCATGAACATTCAGATTTCCATCTAAGTCTTAAGTCTGAGGTTTTCTTCTCCTATTTATGCTTTTAAAGTCAAAAGTAGTTTAGTTTTTTTTTAAATGCTGGTTTTGATCATTTACTTTTCTGATCTTGCTTACATTTTGTTTAATAAAAGAAGTGGTATTGACTACAGGGGAAAGAAAAACTCCAGACACATTCTATAAAATAGGACTCATGAAACACTGGGGCCTGCTTAGTGGCTATTTTCTAATACAAAGATTAAAGTATAGATTTTTAATTTCCCATAGTTTGGAAAAGAGCAGAGTAGACAATGATGTTGCAATTTGAATTTGTAATTTGGAAGCACAAACAATGAGCGAATTTTGGGGGTAAATGTCATTAAGTATCACCATCTCCCACATGGTCCCAATCGGGCAGTGCAAATTCACCTTGGTGTTTAAAGGCTCTTGCAATGCTGGTCGTGGTGGCATGAACCTGGAATCCTCACACTCAGGAGGCTGAGACAGGAGGATCAAGAGTTTGAGGTTGGCCTGAGCCACATGGGAATTCCCCGAGTTAAATTTTTAAAAGAAAATCAAATAAAGAACATTTCAATGAAAAGGTAATTCTACTGTCACTGTAAGAAAGAACAAATATGTTGTATCTTGGAAAACTGAAAGGTATACTCTACTACATTTTGGTAACTTGTTCTTATGGTATTAAATCCACCAAATTAATAGCAAACACTCACTATGTCTAAACTGCATCCTGATGGTTTTTGTTATAGACAAGGAATGGAAAAAGAAAAATAGCTCTCTTGCTCACTCTCTCCCCTCCCCCCCCCGTGAATAGAAGAGGAAACACACACACACAACTTGTGTACTTCCTACCCAATAAAATGCCTTTATTTTCCCTTTCTTGGGCCCAGCTCGATTCCTTAGAGTAAGGTCAGCTGTGTTTTTAGTACTATCCCAGGGAGTCCACGCTGCTCATGGTATTGCCTTCTTTGCCCAATTCTCAGATGAAGTATGGTACTTTGCTGTGTTTACGATGTAGTCAGGCAACAGACTCGGCACAAAGAAGGTGCTATCTAGCATCAAACATGCGGACAGACACTGCAACTCCGCTTACCTTCTCAACACGATCCTACTAGTCTCTGCATATCAAGAGGTTCAGTGGGAGCAACGAGAAGCTGCCGTACCAGGACGGCATTTTTATCCTTGTTATTTTGAGCTGATGTTGGAAGGTCATATATATACTTCTTGCCTTCTAAAGTCTAAGGACATCACCACTAACTTACAGAGCTTCTCAGAAAGGGGCACATCCTCCTATGAACATTATTGAATGACTTAAAATAAACTGGTGGCCTGAACGTGCTGAAGTGCTATCAGGCCTGGGGCTAGGGTAGACCACTCGTTTAGCATGAGCAGACCACTGGGTTCCATCCCCAGACTGGCACAAAAATCTGTGAGTGTTTGTGTGATTGTTTAGAATGAATGGCCCAAGGAGTCCCTCGAGAAGTACAGTGCAGGGCCCCACATTCCTGCAAGTGGAAAGTCGTGGTCTTAGCTGGGAGATGACTGGAGCTTCCATGGAGACAGTGTTTTCGCGTGGCTGACATTAATGACAACCCAATGCTATGCCCTCATGGAGGGTTTTCATTTCAGAAGAACATCAAAACCACTGGGTCCTTTCAAGTCATCTTCTTTTACTGTGAAACCAGAAACCCTGCCGACGACTGTTTGTCGTAATAACCTGTGTCCCCAGCTGCAGGCTGTAGAAACTCCCCGTCATATAATTTTCTAATTTGTGCGGAGGTAGTCTCAGCAAACAAGTTGGTTTATTTCAGAGCATGACATCAGAAAATGTCTTTTAATCAGTGGCAATGGGTAACAAAATCAGAATTTCCACAGAGTCCACCCTCACTGAGCCGTATTGTCAAGAGAAATAAAATACGATATGGCATCTCACCCCAGTTTTGTATGTTATTAGGTAACAGGGCCGATTTTATTTTAACAAATGTACTAGGAAGCATCCCTTCCCTTGAACTTTGTCCCTTCAAAGCAGGAAACCAACCAGGACAGCCAAACATCTGTGCCAATGATGGTGGTACTGCCAAAAAGTTGGTGAGCAATCCTCTGTGGGATTGCCTCCTCCTCCTTCTGCAATGTCTTCATCTTTCCTCCATAGTAACTAGAGAAGTGGATATGATACTCGAGAAGGTCCAGTCATTAATGCCCTGGAAAAATTTAACATCAACAGCCCCCCCCAGAAAAAAAAGTCCCAAGCTGTTTTTCTCTGCAGGGGAGGGAAGATGGCTAGGAAGTGGCCATGGCCTTCATGGCCTCCTCATCTCACTGACACCCAGTGATTACAAAAGAAAGATTGCAAAGTTTTCTGTGGCTGTGCACTAAAGCTCTGTCCTCATTTGGTGTGGAAGACAGTGCCAACGGAGGTGAGTGTAAAATTCAGCTGTAACAATGATGCTGAAATCCTGTGGAACTGTCACGGTCTTATCCCTACTGTGGATAGGTATGTTTAGAGAGACTCAAATGGGCTAACAGTTCATGCCTTTGAACCAGGTATGGTAGCCCATGCCTGAAATCCTAGCACTCTGGAGGACGAGGCAGGAAGATCAGGAGTCAGCTTCATAACGTTCAGGGTTAGCCTGTGCTACAATGAGACCTTGTAACACTGAGGAGGCGGGGCCGGGCTTTAGAAGGTGCAGGAGAAGCCGCTGGAGAGTGTTTACAAGCACGGTATTATTCTCTGTTGTTCTGCGTTTTTTTTCTGGGGATTATTTGAACTTGCTGCAGAAGAGGAAAAATGGCCACATTGGACTGGGACAAATGACGATATTCTTGGAAAAGTCATACTCAGGGCTGCCACTTGTGATCTCAAACCCCAAGGTCCACTGGCCATTTAGACACATGGTTAAAGAATTTGTGACTAATCTCCCCCAGTTTAGCAGCTGTTTTCTCGGTAGGCACAACCTACATAAATTCAAATGACACTTGATACCGAATCCAATTCGTAGACTGGTGAATAACCCCTGGTTGTGGAGTTTGTTGTTTGTTGTGAGCCCTGGAGTCTCCTGCTTTTTTCTGTTACAGAATCCTTGCTCCACATTTTTTTAATTATTGTTACAGTTAAATAAAAGTGGGCTGTGGCATCATAACAGTGGTGGAGATGGCATCCACCTGTTAGGTTAAGAGATGGGTCAAGAACTCTGGTGTCTGGTGGTGCCAAGGGTTCCAGAAACCCTTGACCCCCTTACTCAGGTTTAACCAAAGACAGACTGCCCACTGCCTTCAAAAAGCAGTTTTCTCCATCTCAATTGCTGCCTTCAAGTCCCCTTAAGTGAAACTTCTGGAATGATACATTGTAAACGCCCACATTTTAAATCCCTGAAGAAGCTACTGTTGTGGTTCTTCCTCCCTTCACTCCTTTATAAGCATGGGGTGTTTCGCACTGGGCCTTGAAGTTTGAGATCCATTCTCAAAGAATATTTGTAAATGGGCTGGAGTTGGAGCTCAGTTGGCACAGTATCTGCCTAACATGCATGAAGACCCAGATTTGATTCCCCAGCACTGCATAAACCAGGCACGATAGCCTATGTAATAACCAAATTCGGGAGGTAGAGTCAGTGGTTTGGGGCCAGTTCAAAATCATCCTCAGCTACACAGAAAGTTTGAAGCCAGCCTGGGTTTTCTGGGACTGTGTGTGTGTGTGTATGTGTTGTGTGTGTTTGTGTGCGCGTGTGCTCACATGTGGGCATGTGCACATTTGTAAATCAGTTAACAGCGTGTAAAAGTCAAAGATGAGGAAAGGAAAGACACAGCTTCACTCTCTAAGGACTGCCCTGCCCAAGAGCCTAGCAGTCTTTCCTTCAACAGACCCCAGTGGGAAAGGCTGACGTTCCTCTTGGGGTGCAGACATCCACTCTCAGGAAGCGTCTGCAACAGACCACTGTGAAAGGACAACTTTGCTGCCAACTGTGCTAAATTCCAGAGCAAAGCCATCAGTTCACCTCGTTGAACTGACATCTCAAAAAGCTGGTCCCAAGCACAAAACCTTGCTTTAATCCAAATGTTAGTATTTAGTTTGGAGGCTAAATGCTTTTTTCTAAAAAGTTTCTTTTATTATTTGACAGTTTCATGCACATATATTTTGATGATATTCATCCCCGTTGTCCTCTCATCCCTTCACACTCCATCTATATACCTTTTTCTCCTCAGCAAATACCTCTCCTCCTTTCACATCTGGGATGTTTTAAGTGACTTTTCATTCAGAGTAGGTGATAGCCACACTTCTTATGATTGGTAAGACTACTGGGGGTATGACTGAAATTTAAAGCTAACATACCAAAAGTTACATATTTGAAAAACTCCCATCACACACAGAATTTGATTTGGACATATATACACTCATATAGATGATTATTGTTTCTGGGCATTAACTCTTCTGGGAATTTTTGTGGTGGTGGTGGTGGTATTGGGTCTCTCTGAATAATATTGAATAACCAGGGCACGGCACAGTGAGTAGTTGAGTTGATTTTCCCAGAAGTCAGGACTGCCCATAGTCACCACACTGGATACTGGCTCCTCAGCATGTAAGACACAAATCCGTGACCCGAGGGTTTGTGCTGTTGTGATGTTGCAGGAGGCACCCTTAGACATTATTTCTGTGTGCTGGTAGGCCTTGGTCTTTCAAATCTAATATTTTTTGTGGGTGGGTACAATGCAGTTGAGACCCTAGGATGCTCTGCAGATGGCAATGGTTTGTTTTGGGGGGAAATAAGTGCAACAGTGGGTGCATCACCAGTGTGGCCTGCGGTGAGTATTGTCTCAACTGGATTAAAGCATGGGGAAGACTCCCAAAGAGATAAAATTCTGAGCAAACTCTCCTGGTATAGACTTGGATTTGCAATGGCTTACTTCTGAAGGACACACAGAAGTCTTTTCCTTTTCCGTCAACACGGCCTTAGTCTTGCATTACCCCATGTCTCCCACCAGAACAGGATATGGTAGCATCACTGAGAGCAGTAAGTATTTTCTAAACAAGGCAAGGAAAGGCTGGGAAAAGGTGCTATCAGTGGACCGAGGAGATGGTGCCATCAGTGGACCAGGGAGATGGTGCCATCAGTGGACTCCTTGCCTTGGAACTTGAGCCCCAGAGGTTACATTTTTAAAGCCAGGCAGGCTTTTCGATCCCATTGCAGGAGAAGCAGAGACAGGGAGATCCCTATGGTTCACTGGTCAGCTAAGCATACTTGTTACTTTCCATGCCACAGAGTGACCCTGTCCCTGAAGAACACCAGTCCGCCTTGTCCTCTGGCCCCCATATGCACATAGAAATGCACATAAACACAAAGGGAAGAAGCAGGCAAGACAAGAGGGCTAGGCTTCATAGAAACAGCATTCTAGCGCCACTGTGTACTCTACCAGAACTTTGACTTAGAGGCTTGAAGAGAAAAATCTCAAAGTATTCCCTTTCTAAGCCCCCAAACAATGAAACTGGCCACGGTCTTTCACTTCCACTTGTCCACTGCCCTTTTCCCTCGGTAGGTGACACCTACTAGGGCTCACCGCAGCTCATTTTGTAAGCTTCATATCCAGGGACAGAATCCAGCTGCCCATCGGGTCCAAAGCTGTAGAGCTCAGGCCAGGAGTGGAGGCCAAGTCCTGGGGAAAGATGGTTACTCTCTAGTCCAAATGTCTGTTGTTCTCAGGTCACAGGGACCTGTGGGTTCCTCCTGCCCTGCAGCTCAGTCTCCCCTCTACTTTACCACAAGGTGCAGTGAGCGGGGCCTCTCCCCGACTTCCTCTCCGCTCAGCACTTCTCGAGGATGCCAGCTCTGCTGTGGGCTTGCTCTAGAAAGAAACATTGGTTTCTTTTGATGCTCTTGGTGCCTGTTGAGGCTTATGTCTCAGGATAGGTCTAGGCAATCACAAGAAAGCTGCTAAACATAGAAAGAAATAATGACTTATCCCTTGTCATTTTTCCAAGGTTCCCTCCATTCTAGCTGCAGCCTCACTGCCACGTCTGCCATCTTTAACAGACAGGCGTCTGACGAGCATAGCTAATGCTCACCGAGTGCTCCTCCTGCTACAGGACCCTTTGCCTGTGTGTACTGTAATAACGAGGTAGAAATTGTTCGGAACGCGAAACACAAGGGGCTTAAGAAACTCCCGGGGCTTACTGAAATGCTTAAATTCACAGAGCTAGAAAGATAGAGGACGGAGCATCAACCTCAGGCTGTAGAGTTTGTGGATTTAATCTCCATACTTTACCCTTCTCCACTAAAAATAATTTTCACTTGTATCTCTCATTTACATGAAGAGAAGCTGGAGATTAATCTGCAGTGAAGCGAGTGTTACAAAATGAGCTGTTTTAGTGGGTTCTTTGTGCCCAGCTCATGTCCCTGACACTGCTGCCTAGCATGGGGTAGTGAGACATACAGCTATGTGATGGCTTTATGTGTAGGGGTGCGTGTGCGTGTGTGTGTCTGTGTGTGTGAGTTGTGTGGGTGGTGCACCCATGTTCTGTGAGTGTGTGGTGAACAGGTGCAATATTGCATGTGATAAATGCAGTGTGCATTTGTGAGGTATGGGGCGTGTCTGTGTATGTGGGTCTGTAGTGAAACAAGATGGCAGCAGCCATTGGTATTGAGACTTGCTGTTCAGCGCCTTGGCTGTGATGGTACACTGCACCCATAGCAACCATAGCTGTTAGCAATCAGACGTGTTTCCATCCTGTGTGGGAAGTGCTGCAATGGGTAGCAAAACATATTCCTAACTTTGCCATCCTGAAGAACCTAGGTGTGCAAGTGGCACACTTCCACTGCCCATTAGAAGGCACTTCTGAGTGAATATGTTACACTCAAGCTATCTTCAATGACAAATACCCACATGGCCGGCCAATATTAGATAGTTGACAGGGACATGTACAGGATGGCCAGAGTGTCATTTGAAATTTGAAACGAGTGTCATTCGTTTGTCGTCTTCACAAACGAAAGGAGTGCCTTATGTAGGATAGAAAGGACAGTGCCCCGGGTCTTACTTTAGTGTGTCTGTGTTGCTGCTATGTTCATGCGTCACTCCTCTGCAAGACGTAAAAGCAGCCGAAGGCTGGAGGAGTGGTTCTTGGTCAGCAAAATGCTTGCCTTGGAGGACCGGAATTCAATCCACAGCAACCACATAAGATTGCCAGGCATGGTGGCATTGCCCTTGTAACTCCAGCACTGAGGGGGCAGCCAAGAAATGGCCAGCAATTTTTGCTTTTGCTCCTTTTTCCCCCAGAAATGGTGAAAGAAACAACAGAACTTCAGCTTTTGGCAAACACTGCTATCTACTCTCTCCTTGAGTTCATGTTTCACGGTGAACACTGGAACTGTCTCTGGGTCCAAGTTTTCAGAGTGTGCATTCAGAGATGGGATAGAGAGTCTTCTATGGTTTTTTCGATTATTCCCATTCATGGCTGTACTGGTTGTCCTCAAACTGCACAATGAAGAATATTTAAGAAACACCATTGATGGTTTAGCATCTTGACACACACCTTTAATCCCAGTAATGGGAAGGAAGAGGCAGGTAGATTGCTATGAGTTTGAGACTGGCCTATTCTACAATAGTGAGTGCCAAGGTTACATAATGAGACCCTGTCTGTCTCAAAATAGAGGAAAGAAGGGAGGGATGAAGGAAGAAAGAAAGGAAGGGAAAGATCACTATTTGATTGTAATCCAGAAATACATCTATGACGTGTTTGAACTTGTCAGATCTTATGTTTAGATCTGTGTCCTCAAAGTTGGATGTACTGGAAAACTGGTAAAATGTATCAACCTTTATGGTCTTACAGTCTTTTTATTGAGACAGGGTTTTATTGAGACAGGGTCTTACATAGCTTAGCTGGCCTTGAACTTGCTATGTAATGGTAAATAACCTTGAACTTCTGATCCCCCTGCCTCCACTTCCCAAGCTCTAGGCTTATACAGATGTGCCACCGTACCCAGTCTATGCAGTGCTGGGGATGAAGCCCAGGGCTTCATGCAGGCTAGGCAAACATTCTGCCTACTGAGCTAGACCCCCAGACCCTTCTCTATCTATCAGGCAAACCTTCATTCCCCAAGGAATTATACAGAGACAGTGTGAAGGTGGAACACAGAGATGGCCTCAGCTAGTCCTCTCCTTCATCCTTACCCATTCACAATCTGTGGGCCTTCAAAGTTTAGTTCTCGTGGTTCTGTGAATGGTGTCTTTCTAGTCTCCTGTGGCTTGATGCAGAGGAAGGTAAATGCATTTTCAAGGATTAAAGTTAGATGGGGTTTTTTCCCAGCTTTTCATCACGAAGCCAGGGTTTATTTGGTTGGAGCATATTTCCTACCTGACATCATCTGCTGTACGAGGCGCAGCCACTGCTCTTCCAAAACCACTCAAGGTCATGGAAAGAAACAGCAGGCTTCTTTGCCGGGTGCACTTGCGTGACTTCACCTGAATTCTGGTGACTTTGACCCAGTTCCACACATCTGACTTCATCCATCTGGTTTTGGTGAGAGGAGGCCATGGAAAGTGGGTGACTAGAATTAGCAATCAATGGTTGACTTTTCAGGAGTGCCCTGAAGCAGACAGACTGTTCAGAATTATGAGCTTAGTGCACTGTGGTGCTATATGTCAAGGACTCCAGGGGCCACACTCAGGAAGCCATAGGAAAAATAGGCTTAAACAAACATCCCAGTTTTTATAAAACCCATTTTTATGCTCACAGATTTGTGGGGTTTTTTTTCTTTCCCCATTTGTCCTTGGAGTTGAGTCATCTGGCATGTTCTTTTCATAGCATTATATGTAGCCATTATTTAAGAAGCTTCCGGCTGGAAATAGCACAGTTATAAAATGGATCTAGCTTGCTGTCTACACGGGTGGAATGAGGGTGTGAGAACAGTGCCACTATTGTACGAGGTGAGATTGTGTCACAAAATGCAGTAAGAGTCATCCTGATGGTTCTGACTGGGCAGAAGCTAGATCAGATCCCTAGATGGGGTCTGCTTTGTAAAGACACTCTTCTCTATGGCTGCGAAGAAACAGGTTCTGAATGACGATGGCAAGCAACTGACCCCCTCTCCCTCAGCTGGAAGGAAGACTTCACCTAAATGTGGTGTGAGTGTTCTTGCTGGTGGTGAGGGGAGAATGTAATATCTAGAATAAGGTTGATCTCAGCAAAAGATTAGCTGCAGCTTCAGACAGATGACATTTTGCATCTAGCAGTATATAAGGGACACCTATTTAAAACAAGCTGTCTGGAATCTCCCTTGAGCATAGAGTAACCAATAAATAAAATGATGGTATGACATTTAACCCCCACCAAGGGATTTAACAGGAATTTTCTACATGTTCCTCATCCTGGAGTCCTAGAAAATCTTCAAGAACTATATACTGAAAAAAATATATGGGTATATATGCATATATTTGATTCTAGAATCTTCTAGTTCATTAGAAAATCTTCAAAGAAGCTTCATTCCAGCTGGGAGTTTTGAGAGAGTATTTAGTGACTTTTCCTTAGTCTCTAATTTCAATTAACACCACAGATTCATAGCCAGAGATGTGTTCTGTGGTTGAAATGGATAAGATTTGGGGAAACAAGAAAAAAGGGTTTGTATTTGTGACCTTAGTGACGTCGTCTGAGGGTGGGGGTTACTCAGCATTTGGCCAGGTTCATGAGCAGAATGACGTCTTTCTTCTTGCTGGTCAAGTCATGCTGCTCAGGGTTTAGTTGGTAACTAGGGAGTTACCAAAAGAGGTTAAGGAGTCGGTTACTTTAAATTTAGACACTTTGCGTATGACTATGTAGATGGAGAATTCTAGAGAGACTAAAAATCAAAGCCTTCCCGCCCTCTCCTCCATGGCAAGCATGATTCCGTTCTCATTGGATAGAATGCCCCCATCTGGGGATGAGCAGGCTCATCTGGATTTGGCTTTTAGCAAAGACACAGATGCATCGAGGAATGAGAGTCAGTTTCTCAGGAAAACTTCATCAGGTTGAGATGGAAACACTACAAGGGATTAATGTTCTGTCCCCATTGCCAGAACTACCTGCATCTTCACAGAAAACCACATGAGAAGCTGGGCCTGGCTTCCTTATTCTTCAGAGACTTCCTGTATATCAACTAGCTCAGCTTTCTCCGAATTCATTCTAGGACATTCTGATCTACTGTTTTTACCTCTTCTCCACCGAAATTGCGCACAAAATAGTTGAAGTTTAAGGTGTCCAACTGTACTTAGTTTTAACTATACTTTGCAATCTTTGTTGTTCGAGGTGTGTCTGTGTGTATCTGTCTGTCTGATATGTCTGTCAGTCTGTGACTCTATGTATTTAATGAGTTTTTACAGTTATGTCTTTAAAATTATTTTAAAAAGCTGCTAAGCTTCAGGGGAAACCTCAGTGCGGGTGATATTTTTAAGAAGTGGCTTCATGGATTGAGGCTGTAGGCCCATTGCAGCAGACTGCTTACCTGGCATGTACCACAAGGCCTGTGTTTGCTCCCCAGCACCACACACACACACATACCCCTTCATAACAGGTGAAATTTAAGTCTTCAAGGACAAGGGCACAGGAAAATACGGGTCTTTGTTTCTTTGTAGCTTAATGAGGGGTGGGGTCATTTAAGTCAATTAAATAAATTACTACTAACCTTGGGATGTCTGAGGATCACATGAACATGCACTATGTTTACCAAGTGGGCATCATGGCATCTATGATATTCCCAAATGACTGGTCTAGCCCTGTTTAAATAGTGTGGCTCAATGACTTTGCTGTGACTTTTCCATCTGAAGGGCCTTTTTCTTTCAGGTGGAAACTATCAGAGCAGTTTCCAAACCCATCAGTCCTCAAGAAATGAAGGGCTTGAAACATAACGTATGTCTAGTTCACAGGTACAAATTATAGCACCATGTACTTTGATTCTTTGTGGTGAACTTGTTGTGGGCAGTGAGGGCATGGCGTCTCAGTCCTTGCCAACAGTGATATGCGAAGCTTCCCAAAGCTTCCTGTTTATAGGTTTTTCATCTTCAAAGAGGGTTAAAGGCATTCATTTACCACCACAGCCTGGGAGGTAAGATGTATTCCCTTTTTATAGGTGGAGGAAGTATATATAGGTGTAAGTGACTTACCTGGGGCCACCCAAGGAGTCAGGTGTCGAGGACAAGTTGGCAGGGCTGGCTCCACCTCTTCTTGGCTGGATGGTTCTAAAGTTCTTTCTCTCTAGTGTCATTTGTCATTGAGAGCTGCAGACCACTAGTAACAAGTCCAAGATGTCTAATAAACCAGAACAGAAAAGAGATACCACATGTGTTATTTGTGTGTCCGTCTGTCTGCCTGCATGCGTGTATCTGAAGCTCCAGGATATTTAAATATGAAGGAGATTTCATGTGTCCCCCCAATGCTTTCCTTCCCCATCTGTAGAATGGGAATGCTCACAGTTGCCTCCTGCAGGGATGCTGTGCACATGGGAGTCAAAACAAGCTAATGAGGTCAAAACTTTGAGAACCTTACAGAGCTCTGTAACTCTCGGTTGTTACTCCTGCTTCCAGAAAATGTCATTGGGTCTGCTTATGGACTGGGTATTGAGAGGTAGGACTTTCCTAATTAAGGGTCTAATTGTTTTGGTGATGTGTGGCAATGATTTCAGTACTGTCACGAAAGAATCCAAAATCAAGGGAAGAAAAGCGTATCTTCTTGGAGGGAAAGCGAGCATTCTGAGTAGCATATATTTAGTAGACACAATGGCAAAACAAGTTGATTATGAGTTTTCTGAGAGTGCAGCTGGACCGTGGCACATGCCAGGGGCCGGGTAACAGAGCCACACTGTATTCCAAGTCACAGGTCTAGGGTGACAGGCTGCTCTTCTCCCACCATGAAGATAAGAGTGCTCGGTGAACTTCAAGGATGGGTTGGTCTCCCAAGGCAGGAGGGGTAAAAGTGGCCGCCATTGGGCTCCCAGCCTTCCCCTGTAGTACACTCAGGCCAAGCACTTGCTAAATTGGAACACTGTGGATGAGGGCGCCACCCAAAGGGCTGATTTGAACAATAAAATGAGCTCATCTGAGCAGACCAATCAGAAGAGGCCTCCTCAGCAGGACTCAGGTCCAGCTGGACCATGGACCTCTCCTTTCTCAGTTAGACTCCCCAGGCAAGGTGCAACCTGCACAACCACTTTTGGAGGTCCTGAAAGCAGAGGGACGAAGACTGCAGAAAGCTGAAGTTTCCAGAGGCATTGCAGTCAAGAAGGTGAAGACTCAGAGGCTATGGGCCAGCCAGCCTTGACACACAGGCCCAGCTGCTCTGGACTGCCCTGTGGGAGGCCGCAGGAGCCTCTAATACCCCAGCAGCTTTCAACTGGGGATAAAATAAAGTGACTAAGCCACAAAGGACTCGGCCATTTGACTGAAAATAAAATCAAACGCCTTAGGGTTTTTCTTTTTAATCTTTATTGGTTTTTCTGCTTAGAGAAGTAATACATGCTGGTTGTAAAAAAATCCAAATATTAGAGAAATATGTAACAGAGCAAGGAAAATGTCCTCCACATGCTCAGCCTTCCAGGAAGAAAAACCACCTTGACAGATTTATGCAAATCAGAGTCCCTTTTCCAAGCAGAACTTTGCCAACTTTTTTCTTAGGCAACACAAGCAAAATTGATTGACATCCACATGTGTGACAGATATAGTCTCATAGCTGTCCCCGTGGTTTGGCCCTAACCACTTTCCTGGCAAGCCAAAAGTCACCCCAAACATGTAGTCCAATTCCAGATAGTATGGGTGCTAAGGAGATGGATGACCCAGCCCTCACATGCATGAGACCCTGAGTTCAGTCACCAGCACCAGGTTAAAAAACTAGGTGTGGCAGCAAGATGGAGACAGAGGATGCCTGGGCTTAAGGTCTAGCCATATTGTTAAGTTCCAGGTTCAGTGAAAACCCTGATCTCAAAAAATGAGGTAGAGAGCCATAGAGGAAGACACCCAACATGACCTCTAGCCTCCACATGCACATGCATACATGTGTATGTGTACCCACACAAGCACAAAGTATGGTGTGCAAATGAACTACAGTGAAAAATGATTGGCATGAGCCGGATCTATATGTGGCACTCATTTTTTTTTTCAATGAACCAACAGAAAAACCACCAACATCCTACTACTGTTTGTGCTACACACTATTGCTGCAGCTAAGTGCTGGTGTGGGGGGTGCTGCTGTGGCAGCCAACACAAACTGCCTTTCACCATCCTCAGAAAATAAGCAGCTTTTCTCTATCCCTACTTCGCAAAGAGCTTAGACGCCAGAGGAAAGAATTTCATCCCACTATACAGCAGGACTCCTTATCTACAACAATAATAACAGCTAGCAGTTATCAAATGTGAAGTCTAAGAGCCAAGCGGTATGTGCCTGAAGAGGTCGCATGTGGGAACGACCACATGGACACAGCGACACAGCTCAGAGAGGCCACCATTCATACAACTATACCAACGAATCTTCAGCTAGGAAGCTGAGACCGGAGGGGTTAACTAATTTGCCTAGGCTTAAGAATTGCTAAATCTGAAGTCAGTCACTGGAAGGTCAAACATTCCACCTGGAATTCTGCAAAATGGAGAAGGTAGCCCAAATTGTGAATGATATTTTCAGCTATGTGCTAGGCAGATAATTCTCAGGAAATGCTACTGACACGGGTTCCTATAGCAGGTAAGCTTATCCAGATCACTGAGAAGGTGTCACCTGGTCTTTCATTGATTGTGTACCAAGTGCAAGCTCGGTTGTTCAGTTTATCTTGGCAGGATGGTATGATGAGAAATTGCATTACTTTGTGTGTGTATAGGCACGAATGTTGCATGGCACACAGATGATGGTCAGAGGACAACTTGCCGGAGTCAGTTCTCTCCTTTTACCATGTGGTTCCTAGGGGCTGAACTGAAGTCATCAGATTTGGTGTCAAAGGACTTTTTCTCGGAGCCACCTTGCAGGTCCCAGAGTCATGTTTACTGTTAAGCAGTCTTTTCACCCATAGGAGGAGCTGATAATGGCTACTTCTCCTATAGATTAAAAATTAAAAGCAAACTATATGTATATATATACACTTATGTATATATATAATGTGCATATATACATGTGTTATACATACATATGTATTATTCTATATATATACATGTGTATTATATGCGTATTATATGCACATATGTATTATATGATATATACATGTGTATGTATGTGTATTATATATATATATATATCATGCTAAGTGACCACTACAGTGATAAGTGACCACCCAGCTCAAGGATCATGTGATCAATTGGCTTCCTACTGTCACTTGTCAGCTCTAGAAATCTGCCTCTGCAAGTGTGGAGAGCCTGCCTGAATTACTCCGAGTGCACAAGAGCAAATAATTCAGGCAATAGGGCTGGGGAGAAAAAGTGTGCTCCAGTGAGACATTTTCATAGCAAGATTGTTCATTGGGAGGCTCATCTGGAACCACACAGCTACGTCTGGCTCCCAGTGGCCTACTGCTTGATGTCACTGACTGGGAGAAATGCATATGTGCTCCAGGTCAGTCTGTGGACTTGTGATTGTCAACCGTGGTGGTGTCTGACAGTGACCATGCTTTGGAATGCTGGCCAAGTTCATGTGTGGAGTAGATGAAGGAGCTAAGACACATCCTTTATGTGGGAAGAGTAACATTCAGAGAAGACAGAGCTTCCATGAAAAGGCTGAAGGGATTCTTATTCTTGTTGATGTGAAAACTTAAGTTGGTGAGAGTCAGCTGCCATCCTTTTGAAATAGCTGGGAGGCACTGGCTATGATTTTCTTCTCTTTGATTCCTTTGAGCCTGTCAATTGAGAGTAAACCGGGCTGGGGCTTCCGCATGCTGGGGCGATTGAATGAGGAGATAGGTAAGTGCCTTGTTCCCAGTTGCAAATGTTTGCTGTGGGAATGTCAACACATGTGATCAGATGACATTCAGAGGGCGTGTAGTAGGAGCGGGTGGATTTTCATCGCTCCCAAAGAGCACTCGGGGCTGAAATTATCTTCTGAGATAAGACAGCCATGCAGGGGGTCAGCTAGCCAAGCAGTTTAATCTGACCAAACAAAATAGCTGAACCTTGCTCTGCAGAGACCCCTCCAGTCCCCACCTGTGAAGTTCCTGGAGAAGCTTGTTCTAATTCTGGTTCTGTAGCCTACATTGCCCCCTGGGGCTCAGTGCATCATGATGGAACAAAGGTCTAGGGGAACGGCCCCATCTTGGAAAGAAAAGTGAGGCTACGTGAACCCATTCATTCTTAGCTTTGTGGCCTCTGTGTAAACTTGTGCAATCGACTTGGGTTTGGATTGCCTTGAGGGCTGAAAGACCTGAATTTATGCAAGACCGAAGAGCAAGGGTGCCAAAGCCTGGCCCAGCAATACCAGCCGCCTGAGTCTGTGCTGCCATTAGTTGCTGCCCTTCCCCAGCCAGGCCACGAACCGTTCCTAGGTGATGGTGTTAAGGCAGAAATGATACTTCTAGGCCCTCCTATCGTGACCATACCACCAGACCTCCCTGTATGTAAATTAAAACATTGCTGTAGCCCGTTATAAGCATCTTGGGTACTCTCGGAAGACCCACTTTCAGTTTTAATCCTGGTCCACCCCAGAGCACAGCAGCAGCCATCATGTCCCTACTTGATTCAGGTAGGGCTACTTAGTTTTTTCTAGAGAGCCTGGCCAGGGCCCTCAGATTCTCATACAGAGCCAGCAGACAGACTGAAGATGGTTGTGTTGTTTTGCATCTGTGTGAGTGCACATGTGTGTGCATGCAGGCGAAGGTCAGAAGTTCATGTCATGTGTCTTTCTTAACCACCTTCTGCCTTATTTCCATATGGAGGAATGGACTTTCATTGAACCCAGTACTCACCATTTTGGCTGGCTTGCTCTGGGGCCTCTCCTATCTCTGCCTCCTAAGCACTGGCATTGCAGCCTGGCTGCCATGCCCACCAAGCATGTAGGTGGGTGCTGGAGCTCTGAACACCAGTCCTCTGCTTGCTTGCAAGGTAGATGGTCCACCCGCTGAGTCCCTGTGTCCTAGGATGATTCTCCAAAGGCCCAGACTGAAAATGAGTGATGGTGCTCACTTTGCCTCAAGTGGTTCTGATGCTGATTGGCACTGGGGTAGTGGGTGGGGGTAAAGAGATCTGCTCATGTCATTTCAGTGATAGTTTGAAGTGGAGCAGGGGCAGAAGGCAGCTCCTGGTTGGCTGTCTTTACTTCACAGATAAATTCTGTTTAATAGGTGGCTTGAGTAGTGAGTGTCACCTAATTATTCTCTTCCTCCCAGGTCAGGGTAGAGGCAGCCAGTTCTCATGATAGGCGAGCTCATGCGTGTAGGAAACCCCAGCTTGGAACTGCAGGCAGACAGCACTTTTTCCATGCCGTTCTCTCTGCCCTTTCTCTTAAAAGTACTGAGCAAAACTCTGCCTGGCGCTGCAGACTGCCTTCCCCATGACTTCGGTGAGGATTTTGAAAGGAACACTCAATATACGGCATTCTGCTATATCTCTTGAGAATGTCAAGCAAGGCAAGGTTGGAAATGGGGTTTTTATTAATACAGCTCCAAACACCCTAAGTTGCAGAAGCAGCATTATGAGGCAGTAGGCCTCCAGATGATTTTGAGCAATCGCTAAATGTGGTCAGGAGAAATGCCTCAGTGGTTAAGAGTGCTTGCTGCTCATTCAAAAGTGCCTGAGGTGGGTTCCTAGCACCCGTGACAACTCCCCCTCTAGGGAGCCTGCTGCCCTCTTCTGGCCTCTGTAGGCACTGCTGCAAATCTTGAATGAACAAGCATGGGATGCAGTGCTGAAAAAATACATAGGGAAAGGACCCTCCTGCTAGAATAGCTGAAGCCACTAGCACAGTTGTGTTCATCTTCTTGGAAGGGGGATAGCAGACCGCATAGGTTATGACGAATTTTAATCCAGGAACTTCATGTATTTGGATATGGCATTACATCTGATTGCATCAAGTTCAAAGTTAGAGGTTACAGAAAATATCCCTGGATATGACATTTCAGTAAAAGAAAGTAGACTGTGTGTGTGTGTGTGTGTGTGTGTGTGTGTGTGTGTGTGTGTCATACATCGTGCAACAGAGTTACTGGATGGGACCATTGCTCTGTGGAAGGCACAAAGCTACCTAGCCAAATACCTGCATAAATAAAATTGACTAGGGCACATGCTATTCTGCCTGCATATATAACTTGGCAGAGAGTGTGCTATGGTGATATCCAATGGTGAAAACTGTGGAATGTAAAGGTTTCATAATGGAACATTCTAGGTCATCATCACCATTGCAGAGCAGCCTTTGTCTCCATGATTCCACATATAAATCCTATTTAAGAGATGAGTTAAATATGGATTTTTTTGCCCATGTATTCTATTCTATATATTTTGGTTCTCAATTCTGCTTTTTCTGACTCTACTGGAAATACAGTGTGTTTATTTAGAGATGAATGAATAGATGCCTACCCAGGACTTAGAACTTTGGTGTCATATCTTAATCATTTGGTTTCTCAGAGGCAAGCATCTTTAAATAATCAATTGCATAAAAATACATGCATGCTGCACCAAAAAAAATCAATTTCCATCATAAAAAAATTCAGAAGCAACTTCTCCTGTTTGGCAAAATTCATCATTATTAAATTCAGGCAGGATATTAACTTTATGCCTGAAAGGTTTGGCTGTACAAAGATGAACTAATTTTGAACACATGGCAACTACATTAATTCTCTTAAAGGATGAATGAGGAGCCCTTCTTATCATACATAACTTATTAATATTTTGAATTGAATCATTTTCCTAAGTAGACCTGACTTTTTGGGGATGTATTTTTCTCTACAAGTCAAGAGCCACATGCTCAGCCAAGACAGATTTATGACCTTTTAAAAATAATGATGGAAAATGAGATGGGGTGGGAGGGGACACATTTTAGTATCTGCTTTGCTCTGAGACCTAAACTGCGAACTCTCTGGTTCTAGAAGCCTTTGAAATGCTGATTCCAGTCTTCTTGTGGACTCTTAAACACCTTCTCAAATGACCCATTTTAATAACCCGAAAGCTATTATATAACGAGCAGCCATAATTTAGTCCAGGGCTCTAGGGGGACCCTCACAGTTCAGCAATGAATAGTTAATGCAGGATAATGTTTAGTAGGTTATTAGTTTTCGCTATACAAATGCTGATCGGGGAACGCTTTTATAAGGTGTTTAAAAGAAAATGTAATTAACTGGTTGCATGCTTCTGTTGCAGCTCAAATTGAAATTATTCCATGCAAGATCTGTGGAGACAAATCGTCAGGAATCCATTATGGTGTCATTACGTGTGAAGGCTGCAAGGTAAGCTATTTTAATTGTTGTTGTTGTTTCTATTCGTGTTACGGGGCATCTTTGCCATTTCTATTTTTTACTTCCAGTCTGCCTAAATATTCAACTCCCTGGGCTTCTGAGTGATGCTGACAGGGTGGGATGAGGATTGCGATGTCCAGTTATAATTACTGCAGTTACACCTCCTTCAGCCTGGCAGGACAGAGAGCAAGGGAGCAGAGCCCACCGCACTGATGAACTCCCTCTGGGGCTGGGGAGATGGCTCCGTTGGTCATAACATTCCATGTGCAGGAAGGAGGACCTGAATTCAAATCCCTGCTGCCTCTGGGAGAAATCTAAGGATGGCCACTCGCACCTGTGCCCCAGCTTTCTGGGGCAGAGATCCCAGAAGCTGACTGGCCAGCTAGCCTAGCTGCAACAGTGATGTCCAGGTTCAGCGTGAGACCCTGTCTCAAGGGAATAAGGCAGGGGGCTACAGAAGAGGACATTGACATACTATTCTGATCTCCATTGGTGCAGGTTCAGGCACAGAGACACAAGAGACCTCTGGTTGCCCTGTTACTGGGTTTATGAGGAAATATTTCCATTAAGTTTCACACGGATGTGACTGAGTCTTTCTGTTGGTCTTCAGGTCTTAGTACACCTGGCCAAATTATTTGCTCACATTATTTGGGACACATCTCAACCTTTTAATTTTTTTTATTTTTTTTTATTTATATTTATTATGTATATAGTGTTCTCCTGCATGTGCCCCTGCAGGCCAGAAGATGGCACCGGATCTTATTACAGATGGTTGTGAGCCACCATGTGGTTGCTGGGAATTGAACTCAGGACCTCTGGAAGAGCAGTCAGTGCTCTTAACCGCTGAACCATCTCTCCAACTCCATCAACCTTTTATTGACTCAGCTTCATCCATGGAGTAGCCATGACACCTGCCCTTCCTACCTGTCAGGATTATTCCAAGAATAGGAGGTGCTTTAAAATAAAAGTCTAATATTATTGCTACAGTGACCATTTGTATGTGACCATGGGGCCAGGGACACAGAAGAGCCTTACTATAAGAATGGAAGACAGAGGTGTTTAGTCATCCCAAGACCACGCCCCCAAATTTATTCAAATTTCCATTGAGAGAGATTTAAATTCATCTTTGTGTATGGGAAGAGTTTGAAGACAGGGTTAAAGCAGCACAAAATGAGTAGGAGAAATATTATCTGATGCAAAGGGCCTAGGAGACAGCTACAGCTAGACCCAAATTAGCCCTTAGGCTTTTTAAGATTGGGGGGAGTCTGTTTTTTTGGTTTGTATTCATTTAGTGAAAACAAGAATGTATTGTGTCATAAAGTAGAAAATCACCTGCAGCCATACATAATGGCTGAGGGATTTGGGGGAGACTAGCCTCATAATTTTTAAAATTCTTCCTCTCACTGTTAATCATAATATTGTTTGCTGATTTACATATATAGACCGCAGGTTAGTGAAGATGGATTTTTTTTTATAATTATTACACGGTCTTATTTGGGAAGTGGCGTGCAGGTGCCATGGCATGCATGTGGAGGTCAGAGGATGACTTGCAGAAGTCAGTTTGCTCTTTCGACCATGTGGGTCCTAGGAACTCAGGTCATCAGTCTTGGTGGCAAGTCCTTCTACCTGCTATGCCACCTCACTGGTCCAAAGCTTGGGACTCTTGTACATCACCAAATCCCTTTGCACTTTAAAAAGCCACCCACCTTTGAGAAGTGGGGAACTTGTTACTTGAGGGGAATTTTGAATTATTCATCTGTGTGGTAAAAGCCTCATGGTACTCATGGATTTATTTTTAAAAAAATTGTCTTCCTTAATCTGGCCCCTCTGAAATAAATTCTTATAAAAATAAAATACTTGGCTGGAGAAAATGCTTAGTGGGTAGCACCACTTGCTTTGCGAGTATGAGTACCTAGCATCTATGTTTTAAAAACTAAAATGATGCGTGTGGCTGTGTACTGCAACCCTGGGGCAGAAGCAGGCACTCTCCCTGAAACAGTGAGCCTCAAGTTCAGTCGGGGGTCTCTGTTTCAGGCAATAACAGAGGAAGACACCCCCCCAATGTCCTCCTGGGCTCTGCATGTCTCTCTCTCTCTCTCTCTCTCTCACACACACACACACACACACACACACACGAAAAGAAAGTTGAAATGCTAACCTAGCTATGCAAATGACCTGTGACCCTGCAACCTCTGTGTCCTCAAAGCTGTGTCCTTGCTAAAGGCACCAGGGCCTCTCCCATCCCTACCTTATCTCTCATCCCTACAGCACCTCCAAGCCCTACAGTGTTTGCTCTGTCCTGGTCCTCAGTAGATCTGGCTTTCATTTATGGCGTTATCACCCAGGTGTTTAGACCACCTAGATCTTCCCATTCTGCCCAAGAAGCTCAACACTATGTCTGAGTCTGTCCTCTGTGCCCCTGTGGTTCTATGTATTGAACTGATATGCAATATGTGGAAATATGAAATTCAGAGGTAAGGTAGGGGTGACTTGTGTGCTATGCCTTAGCAATCTGAAAGGCTCACTAATAACCGATTATTCAGTAAATCCTGAATTGACGGAGTGCCCATGCATTTACACATGCACACACATTTAAAGGGCCAGTGTTTATTCTGGAGAAGATAAATACAAACAGTAAGGCGAGCAGTGAAGATCCTATGATTGTCTAGAATCCTTTCCAAATTCTGTCCGTGTGATACTCCATGCTGAGACGGCTTTCCACAATGAAGGCCGCTAAGCCACTGGCGTGTGATGTATTCTGTGTTGGACAGTACACTGTTCTATACTGTAATTTCTGGCTGTAGCAATTTTATATCTAGTTAGAGTGAAGTCAAGGGACTTCTGCCATTGTCATCGATTATCAAATGTTAACCAGGTGGAGGTGATCCCACTGTGACCAATCATAAATGATTTTCTTTCTGGCGCTATAATTAGACCTGTGAGGGAAAACCACATTACATATCAAATAGGTATGTAATAAGGAGGGGGCCAGTGTATAATATATGCACATATAAATCCTAATATGTAAACATTTACATCATAATGTATTTACCATATCTGATTTGTTTATCATCAATGACTTATAGCTATTCATCAATGACTTATAGCTAAGATGGTGTCCTATGTGAAACTTCCTCTCCCAGCCAACAACAGGGAATTCACAATCATCTCCTCATACACGCATTCTCATAAAATGGCCATCGGAAGGTTTTTAAAGAAATTTAGAGTATGTAACAGGTACTCTTCTCCCCTCTGAGATAATTGTCAAAGTATGTGGACCCTTGTATGTGCCTGGCTGGAAAGAAACTTGACAAATGTTCCCTTTAGGCCCAAACACTTCTTCCTGAATTCTATTTGCTGTTGTTACTAGACTGTAAAAAGTCACTATGACCCCTGAGCTAGTTCTGTCTAGTTTTTAACATTAATGTTTTCATACTCAATATTTTCATTTCTAATGCTTTTAAATGCCTAGTCCTGGATTAGAGCTCAGTCTTTTACAATGAAAATTAGATCTGGGGAAGGAAGGTGCTACTTCACCCTTCAGCCATCAAAGTTTTCCATTTGGCCATGTATAGACGATGCGGTGGGTGGTGTACTCCCAAGTTCAGTCTCCAACACCACAAAAACAAGTGACCTGTTAACCGTGTCTCAGTGGCTACTGCCCTTCCTCAGCTCACACACATGCTGGGTTCAAGGCAGCATGGTAGGTAGAATCCTCCCTACCCTAGTGCCAGATTTCTGGAAGGTTCTCCTGCGGGTGCTGAGTGCCTTTCCTGGGATTGAATCTGAGGATGTCGGGGCTCAGGTGCTAGCAGACATCTCCATTTACAAATGGAACACATGAGGTGAGATCAGCTTCAAGTCAGAGCTCATTAGCACATCCGGTCCCATGAGGAGGCGGGCCACTATCTACAGAAGAAAGTTTCCCTGGGAAGTGTTGCCTGGGCAGGGGACCTGTACACCAACTAAGTGATACAAATGAGACTGCCTGTTCTCATCTAAAGAACCTGAGCCGCAAGCCAGGAAGTGGTGGCACATGCCTTTAATCGCAACACGTGGGAGGCAGAGGCAGGTGGATCTCTGAGTTTGATCTCTGAGTTCTTGGTCTCTTCCTCTCCCTGACTTCAGTTTGTGGATGACCTTTCTTTACCCTGAGTAAAACTGACAGTTCCCATCTTTCCCACATTGTCCTGTTTCTCCACTTTCTACCCACACGCATCCTCACCCCTCTGAACATTCCCGAAAGAAAGCTCCCAGGATAAATAAAATTGGGACATAGGACATCTTTTTACATCAAGGACTTGGCTCTTCCCAGCCCCAGAAATAAAGCAAAAAGCAGACATAGAACCCACTTGCAAAGTCTCCTGAATTTCCAATTCTTAGCTGAATTTCAAAATGCAATGCTTTGGGCAGGCATAGGAGCACTCACGATAACTCAGAGTCATGAATAAATCCTGGTTGTCAAAAAGCAAATGTGTAGCCATTCCAAAGCGTCTGCCATTAGAATTCCGCAAGGCAGCTGTCAGCTGTTTTCTTGTAATTAAACAGCCAATGAGCAGCTAATTAAGACATATGTGTACACAGAAGTGGAAGTGGGTATGTTAATGAACTGTAGGAATCAATTCATTACATGAAAATTGTCAAAAGACCAAACATCAGATCAGTATTGCAGCCTGTGCTTCATGGAGAAGCAGCCCCCCAAGTAGGAGGGGATGCCCCCTCCCCAAGACTCCTAAGTATCTGCCCACCAGACCTACAGTTCAGTGTCCAGCCAGCCCACATGCTTGGGCCAAACCATTAATAATCCTGATATTTCAAAGATTTTGATGAGGTAGATCTAGCAAACTAGTTCCCCCACCTATATAGAAATGCAGCCTTTGAGACCCTGTATCATCCTTGATTTGATCATCATCAGTACCTTTCACTACAGATCTGAGAAGCAGGCAGGGGCCTTATTATTTTTTTTTAATCTACCCTCCGTATTTCTGTGACCTGAGGCTGGGGAGATGTCTCCATCAGTGAAGTGCTTGTTGTATGAGTTTGATCTCCAGTAACAACAGCTGTACTCCTAGGAGAGGCAGATGGGAGAATCCCTGAGGCTAACCTAGCCTAACTGGTGAGCCCTGGGGCCCAGTGACAAACCCCTGCCTCAGAGAGAGGGAGGGAGGAAGGGAGGAAAGGCACAGCTCCTGAAGATTGATACCCAAGGTTCACCTTTGGCACACCCACCACAAAAACAAGCCTGTGACCTTTGGAATAAGATGCACCCAGAATCAGGAATCCAAACCCTGTACCTCCTGTCATCCGCTTGCTGTGAGGTCTTGCATGTAGCTCAATCTCTCTGAAATTTAAACTTGTCCATAAAACAGATATGCAAATTGCTACTTTACATCCAGTTAAGGAAGTGTCCTGCATAGCACCTAGAAGCATGCTCAGAATTTGACTGTTACTCGGGCCCACCCTCCCCACTCCCATCCTGTCATGCATTCAACAAGTATCTGAGTTAGCCATTTTGAACAAAGAAGGCAGTTGAGACAGAAATAACACAACTAGAAGGAGAAAGTCAGAGCAGAATATGCCTGGGATGGGCTTCTCAGAGAAGGTCCCAGAGAAAGTGAGAAAAAAAGTTTCCAGGTTATGGAGGGACACAGGTCATTGGGGAACTAGAACACAGATGTTTAACTTGGTCTATGTGTGACTTTGGGAAGAGGATTGAGTCTGGGAGAGAGATGCCTGGATGGGTGGCCATGACCTAGTTATCCTGAGGGTGAAGAACTGGGGGGTTGATAGGCGGGGAGGACTCCGAGACTAGGTCTTAGGGGAGTGGGTCCTTGGGTATGGATGGAGGAATAAGACAGGAAATAAAGTATAGAGTTTCAGCATGAATTTGGGTTGATAACTTAATCACCGTATACGATTGAGAAAGTGAGAAAACAGAGACACGTCTTGGAACTTCACATCTTTGTCAGTGAAGATGTGAGCAACTCCTGAATCATTTAATAACTTTCAAATTCTGGACGAATACTTCCTCTTTTCTGTGCTATCCCCAGTTCCATGACCACAGTTCTGACACACTCTCATATTCTGTCTGCACTGAGGTCACTTTCTGTAAGACCTTTTCAGTTCAGACAGCCACCAAAAGCAGTAGCAGTCAACCAAGCTCACCAGTTCAATGCTGTAAATGCTCCACCAAGAGGCCGTTGCAAGCCACCCAGTGCACAGCCTTGCTGGAGAGTCAGGAAGAAATAACCAGTACTTCAGTATCTCCAACTGTTGCCACCCTTCCAGTATGCTTGCAACATACATACTAATAATTGTTTCTTAGTG
The DNA here is from genome assembly GCA_004026605.1 of Ondatra zibethicus. Classification (NCBI taxonomy): domain Eukaryota; kingdom Metazoa; phylum Chordata; class Mammalia; order Rodentia; family Cricetidae; genus Ondatra; species Ondatra zibethicus. The sequence continues at coordinate 220,813 of PVIU01000674.1, read as the reverse complement.
ATGGTTAGGTTTAATAACTGGATCGAGTGAGTTTCCTAACATATAGCATTCAGCTCTTGAATCCGGGTATGAGCCTTCTCGTGAACACCATGGCCCCAGGAAGCACAGGAAAGACTACCACCCAATGGTCAAGTTCAGTATACATAACCATATTGTTTTCTGAAAAGTGTCAGGGAATAGACACACCCAAAGAATAGTAAGCAGGTATCATCAATAAAACTCAAAAATGAATTAAATACAAGGCAGCATGGGGTTGGAGAGATGGCTCAGCAGTTTAGAGCACATACAACATGGGCTGGAGAGATGGCTCAGCAGTTTAGAGCACATACTGCTCTCAGAGAACCAGACTTCAGTTCCCAGCACCCGTGTGAAGTGGCTCAGAACTCCCTGTAAACTCCAGTTCTAGGGGATCCAATGCCCTCTTCTGGCCTCCAAGATATTACATTCAAGTGTACAATCCACACCAGGAACATACATATACATACTTTCTTTATTTTTATTTTGAGATTATAATATAAATTATTTCCCATTCCCTTTCCTCACTCCAAACCACACCCATATAGCCTTCCTTATTCTTTCAAATTCGTGGCCTCTTTTTCCACTGTTCACACACACACACACACACACACACACACACACACACACACGTTTCTAAATAAAACCCCTGCTCAGTCTGTATAATGTTACTTGTATGTATGTGTTCCAAGGCTATCCATTTGGTATTGGATAACCAGTTGTTGTGCTCATCCCTGGGGGAGACTGTTTCTCAGGCTCTCAACACTCTTTGGTTGTCTGTAATTCTTTGTGTAGAGCTGGAGCTTCTTGGGCTTTCTACTGTCCGCGTTAGCGTGTCTTATTGCTATCGTCCTTCAGCCCATGTTTAGGTAGCCACGTTGGTAGTTATGGGCATAACGATTTCATGTTGCTCAAACTCATGAGTTTATGTGAATTGTATCCCTAAAGGTAAAGGCTCTGTGGTGCTCTGTCAAAACCTGTATGAGGGTTATAGTGCCTGATAATCTTTCAACTTCCTTTCAGCATGGAAGACCTATTGGCGTTTTTATTTTGAAGGACTGCATGGCAGCATGTAGCCACTAGGTGGTGGTAGCGTGCCACAATCCAGTGTTGTGGGATAGTTGTACACTGTGTGAAGATGTATTGTTGTGATTGGTTTAATAAAGAGCTGAACAACCAATAGATAGGCAGAAGGTATAGGCAGGACTTCTGGGCAGAGAGAGAGGAAGCTGGAGATGAATCTAGGCGCACAAAAGACGTGAGGAGATAGGAGACGCAGAGCAAGCAGGATGGGCAGTATGTAACAGAACACAGATTAATAGAAATGGGTTCATTTAAGTTATAAGAGCTAGTTAAAAACAAGCTTTCATAATTAATAAGTTTCCGTGTCACTACAAGGAATTCCGACTACAACCCAAACATCTCCTACCTGAGGGATGTCATGGTGATTTCATTCAGGCCCACAACGTCTAGAATAGAACTTCTCTGTGTTCTGACACAGCTTTCGGTACGAGTTAAATTGCACAATGAAGTAATTTCTTTCTTGCCAAGCTTTGACTTGAGTAGTGGCTTTGTCACGGGCTGCTCAGCCTTAGAAACTCACGTCTCAGAGAAACCTTCTCAAGGACATCTCCAAGCAGACAGTCCTCTTCCCACTCAGAAGCATGTGGCTTCTGCAGTAAGAAATGAGGAAACTACTAAACCTTCTGCTGCTTCCCTTACACTTCTCTTCTCTCTCCTATGTATTCTAAAGCTTTACTTATTTTACCAGTATAACTTTCTAAACATTTCAACTGCTTAGAAATCCCCCCCCCCCCAGAAATACTGAAGTGGCTTGTCAAAGCAAGGACTAAGGAGATAGCTCAGTGAAGCATTTGTCATGTGAGCATGCGGCCCTGAGTTCCATCCCATGTTAAAAGCCAGATGTGGTTGCATGCATGCATTTGTAATCCCCGTGTAAGCAGGCTGATACCTGGGGCCAGTGTTCAGCCAGCCTGGCCTAATCATAAGTTCTAGATTCCAGTGAGAGACTCAAAAAACAAGAAACAAAAATCTAAGGTGGGCAGGACCTAATGAGCAAAATATGCACAGGCAGGACCCCAGGAGAAGGGAAAGGACTGTCTTTCTGAAGATGCAGAGTTCAGTTTGGCCGAATCAGGGCCGCCGCCTCAGTCTCTCCCTAGAAAGCTGCCCTGGACCCTTCCCCTGGGGAAGAGGATATTTCTTCTTGAGGATGGGACTCTGTTGTCTTCGTCCAAGAGAACAACCTCTTCCTGACCCTCAGCTCTTCCCTCTCCTAGCCGCTGAGCAGGCATGTGCTTGACGGGCTCACCTGAAGAGTAAATGTGAGGTGCAGGGGGTGTGTCTGCTGCCTTGCTCTCCCCAGCCCTTCCCACCTGCCACGTCTGAGCAGACAGCTTGGAAGCCAGTCGTGAGCTTCAGGATTGGTGCCACTCTTTCAACCCCAGATGCATAAAATGCTGCATCAATCATCCTTGCAGTGTGTGGCCCCGTTTCCTCAGATGTCCTTAATGGGACTCTGAGACCCTGCCCAGAGTTTCCTTGCCGTTCACTCCGTGAATGAGCCCAAGTGACTGCAGCGTGGCTGAGCAGTAAGAAGAACCAAAGGAGACCTACTGCTTCTGGGCAGAAAGGGAGAGAGACGATGGATTTCAGAGGCAGATTTCTCGTGTGACCCCTACCCCCTCAGCAGCAGCTGTAGGTCATGATCTGATAAGATGCCTGGGCAGTGGCTACCTGGGCCAGCTGAAGGGACAAATCTAAAGGAAAATATTAATTTCAGAGTCGATCGGTCCTGTTACTTTATTGGTGCATGCTTTGGCTTTGGACACTCATGTAATAATGACCCTCTATGAGAATGGGGGGCCTCTATTAAAATGGGGGCCCCTATGAGAACTGGGGGCTGGAGAGATGGCTCAGCCACTAAGAGAATTGGGGAGGATGGTCTTTTGGTAAATTGTGGAAGCGAGAAAACAAAAGGGATGCGAGTGTTCCAAAAAGAAGCCTGGAAAATCCCTGACCTGACTTCCTGTTATGCTGGAGGTGGGATTTTGAGTGAGTTACCCCATCCTGAGAGGTGTCAGTACCTTTACCCTTCACACAAATAAATAAACTAGAAATCTTTTTTAAAATCCCTGTGAAAGAAACATAGAGGGGGTGGACAGTGGCTGAGTCTCAGCTCAAAGACTGAAATGAACACCCATGCAGGTGGCCTCTTTGTTTTAAAATATATTTTCTTGGCTTTTTCAGGAAATTCTAAGAAAACTTTTTCTCACTCCTTTTTTTTTTTTATCAAGGACACACACACACACACACACACACACACACACGGGGATTTAAATATTGTGACAAGGGACTGTTTTCCAAAAGACACTGCCCTTGCCTCAAGGTAGACTGAAGGAGCTGAGCTCACAGACATCTGGCAAATGAGTTGGTACACACAGACCCCAGCCATCACCCAGGCAGCAGACGAGGCAGCTGCAGTGGGTTCTGAGTGCCCTGCATCCCTGTCCGTTTGTAGAGAAGTCATCAGAAAGCAAAGAGAAAGAAAGAAAATCAGAGTCACTCGCGGGACCACTAGGCAAAACCAGCAATTCTTGTCATTTGGTGGCATAATTTTCCTTCATTTCTATTACGTCAAATTTGTGATGCTCTCTTATTTGCAAACTGGATTGCCCTGGGCTTAGTTCTTTCGCCAGTTTTATCACCTTTTTATATTAACATTTTTTCTGAAACATGACTTTCAGTGGTCACCCAGCTCCATGGAGTGAGTGTGTACTGGAACCCGTCAGTCATGTTGAGCATCTAGTGCTCTCAAGAGCATCCTTCTGGATGAATCTTTGTACCATTTCTCTAGCATTCCTTTAATGTTTATTCCTTAAAAGATTCCCGACTTACAGGACAAGCACATTTTGTTTCTGTCCTTAACAATTCTAATACAGTACCCAAATTGGCCCCTGAAAAAAATCTACAGACTGAAGTATATCATCAATATTTTGACATTGCCTGGTCCATTCTTCCTTTACTGTCTTCCCCACCAATGCTCCCTTGGTTGGAGTCATAAGTCTTTTTTTTAAGATTTATTTATTATGTATACAATATTCTGCCTACATGTATCCCTGCAGGCCTGAAGAAGGTACCAGGTCTCGTCATAGAAGGTTGTGAGCCACCATGTGGGGAATTGAACTCAGGTCCTCTGAAAGAGCAACAAGTGCTCTTATCTCTGAGCCATCTCTCCATCCCAGAATCATCTGTCTTTATCATTAAGGAAAACTCTGAAGATGGCCATTCTTTCTCTTGTACCCTTTGTGACTCTGCTTCACATAAACAATTCCTTACCTTACTGTTCTTTTGGCTATTTTTCTTTGGCCCAGCTTATAATGCCATTGAAAGAAAAAATATATGTGTGTGTATTATTATGTATGTATATCTATATATGTATATGTGTATATATATACATATATGTACATATACATACATCCCCAGTGCCTTTGCCATGTGTTTGGAAGTTAAGAAATATGCTTCTAAGTAGCACCTGTGTTGCTTAAGAAATCTATGGCAGATTAGAACACATGTTCAAGTAAGTGGCAGTGGAAAGGCTGCACCTGTGGTAAGCCTGCGGGTCGCTGCCAAAAGACACTAACGACAAGCTTGCACACTTCAATCCCAGTACTGAAAAATCAGGAAGTTAATAAACGCACAAGCAAAACCAGCATCCTTGAGGTCAGTAGCTCCCTCGTGTCTTTGCACACCCTCTCATTTCCAACACAGCCCTCAAGTCAAATGAGGAAGCTGATGATTGCCATGCTGGGCCCGTCAAACCCTAACGGCCATGATTCTAAACACTGCTGATTCTCAACCATGAGGGTAGAGAATTCCCAGGGCAACTGATTTTCAATCAGTCCAAGTGTCATCGAACTGTTTGTGCCAACAGGCTCAGACTTAGGGAGTGAGAGATGCCTGAATGGCCAGAGACATGCGTGGCAGAGAGAAACACCAACACTACAGTGTACCATGGCACACCTAGACTGCAGCGTGCTGAGTATAACCATTTTCTCCTTAACTTTGGGAGAAATGTTTATTTTACCTGAAGAAATGTTTATTTTACCAAAAAGTGTCCCAGAGGCTGGGAAGATAGGTGGCCTCATGGGTTAGAGCACTTACTGCACAAGCACGAGAGCCTAAGTTTGAATCCCAACACTCACATAAAAAGCTAGGCACAGCCATGGGCACCTGTCACTCCAGCACTGTGGGGGACAGAGAAGGGAGGATCACCGGGCTTGTGACATGACCATCTATTTCCAGGTACAGTGAGCCCCTGCTTCAACGAATAAGGTAGAGAGGGAGAGCAGGACACCTGATGCCCTCCCCTGGCCTGTGCATGCGCACACATGTGTATACACCTCCATACATGCTCAAAATAAAGGTATTTTAGAGATACAGGTTAAAGACAGATCCTTTGGTGTCATTTCAGCAAGAACACTGCTTTGTTTGATTGGCCAGATCATGTGTCTTTTACACAGTCAACTTGGTGGAAGTTAAAGGAAGTTTTGCATGTGTAAGGGATAGAGGATTAGGCTCTGGGGATTAATTTTACTCAAGGAAAAAGAAGTGACTTTAATTTCATTAATGGTCTCCTGGATGATTCTGCTCCAAGCTTATCCCTCCATTAAATATTAATTTAGTGGTGCTCAGTGCTTAGTCCATGGCCTTTGGTATCACCACTGGAACGGACACTAACCTGTTCCGTATTTATAACTGAATCACAGGGCTTTTTCAGGAGAAGTCAGCAGAGCAATGCCACCTACTCCTGCCCTCGTCAGAAGAACTGTTTGATCGATCGAACCAGCAGAAACCGCTGCCAGCACTGTCGACTGCAGAAATGCCTTGCTGTGGGGATGTCTCGAGATGGTGAGCCTCTCGTGACTGGAGTGGGACAAATGCATGGGGCTGGGCAAGCACTCCTGAAACATGGGCACTGCTCCAACAGGGGAAGCCCTCTCAGTCTTCCCATGTCCCCCTGGCAGCTCTCTGCCATCCACAGCACTTCCTTTATCCGTGATCTCCTGGAGTCAGCTGACTGGCTGGTGCAGGTAGACAGAGAAGTGTCTCATAGTCAGAAAACCTTCAGATTGCCAACATTTCAGAAACTGCAGGTCTGTGTCCTCTGAGGGCTTTTGTAAACATGCCTCCTGCAGGAAACCCAAGCCAGGACAAATTAAGTAGACATAATGTTGGTAAGTCTACTGGCATTTGGCAGGAAATAGTCCTTAGGGTAACTGGGTCATCTGGATCACCTGCCAGAGTCAAACATTTACACCTTCTAAATGTGAACATAGTACAAAGTAAGGCTTCGTGATAAATGCCCTGCTTTGTTAAGAGAAGGAAGGCATAAGGACTAGAAATGGGCCCCTGTCCAATTACAGAACATCTCAAGATCTTCCCTGAAACTGATCTTAAGTGCACCAGTTTCGCATGGAACCGGGCAGGGAATGCAGCAGGTCCACTTTAAGGATGTCTCCAAGTGCACTAGCTGACTGTCTGCAGAGATCTCTTTGGATGGAGTGGGCAGCCTGCCCTTGCCACCATCTGATGTTCTTAGGACCTGGCAGAGCCGCCCAGGCGCTCCAGTTCATTTTCACTTCCTACCCTGCGAGTCTCTCTGCGCTCCTAGAGAGGTCCTGTTTTTGCCATTAGGAGACAGGCATCTTAGAACCCACACCAAGTTCGTCTTCTGACAGCATTAAGCTGACAGCTAGGTATGGTGGCTCTTATCAGCCTGCAGGTTAAAACTGAAAGCTATAAATGCGTGGCTTTGAGTGCTGGTCCTTTCCATTCCCCACGCTGGATGTGACTGTCATTTTATTAAGACAAAAACTAAAGCATAATTACACAGAGTCAGAGCAGTTACCTATGGGGTGTTCTACAATATTCTTAGTCCCGCCCCAAATTCAATACCTTCAGGTTGGCTTCTCACATGTGCATGTGCATGTATGTACAGGCTGTTGTGGGGAAGAAAATATATTCAGCACTTTACAAATGAAATGCCTGTTTGGCATCCAGTCCCATCTGAGCTGTGGAAGCTCCAAGATGGCTGCTATTCTAGTTTGTTCTTCTGTATAAAGCACAGGACCTCCTCGCCTGGTCAGAAGAGTCCTCCCCTGGTCAGTGGAGTGGGCTCTCGGCTCCCAATTTCATCTCCCCTGCCTTCTGCCTCTCCTGTCACTCTGACAATAGTGGAATAAAGGAGTTTGTCCCCCAGTCAGGAATCAGTTTAACTATGATCAATTAGGACAGTGGAGTCCCTCCAGCAGGGGCTACCTCTGTAGAGTGCCTAGGCAGGGAGATAAAAGGAACTTCTGTGGGAGAATTCCAACCAGAAAAACGGTTTCCTACCATCTAGATGAGTGTTTCGGGAGACAGTGAACGGGGAGGCTGCTGCAACCCTGCCACCTTTCCTTATGAGGACCTGTCCTGGAAGTGCGGCAGACACAGCCCCTTCCCAGGATCTTACAAGGCTTGCCCCCTGTTGTTCTTGTTTACCTGAGACTAAATGATTGCAGAGCAAAGTATCGCTTACTGATGGATCCAGTTCAGACCCAGGGGTGTGTGCCTTAGCTACCTAGGAGGCAGAGAGAATGACCCCTTGCAGCTGGGAGTTCAGGGCCAGCCTGGGTGACACAGTGACATGACCCCATCTCCAAATAGAAAATAAAGACAAGTCCACGACTGCCAGGAGGCCTCATAAGTCAGGCAGATTCAGACATCCAGTTCTGGAAACTAAAGTCCCAAATCCAGCTGCTCAACCAGGAAGAACTTCATTCTTGTGTAAAGATGAGAACATTTAGTGAAAGATGAGGCTTCTGCCTCAGTATAACCCATGAGTCTTTGCATTTCTGCCGCTCTGTCCAAAGACTGCAAAGTAAGGGGCAGGTCTAAGCCAGGCCATTTGATAGAGAATGAAAAAGTCATTAAGCTACTATACCTCAGAGCCAGGCTTGGTGGAGTATGCCTGTAATCCCAATACTCAGGAGACTGAGGCAGGATGATCAGCAGTTCAGGGCAACCTGGGCTACTTATTGAGACCCTGTCCCAAAAAGAGGGGGAAAAAAATGAAACAAACAAAACCTTATATCCACAGTGAGTCTAAGGGTATAAGATTGCAGGGAAATAAAAGGAAGGTTGTCTGGGATGTATGTTGGGGGCATGTGAAGAAGCCTGTTCTTGCTTGTGGGTGACCTGCTTTTGTGCTGACCTGCTCTGAGATTTTCTGGAAAGCTAAAAGCTTGGGAAAGGATAACACTAACTGGTTCAAGGAGCACTTTGCTTTCTCTCTTCCAGCTGTCAAGTTTGGCCGGATGTCCAAGAAGCAGAGAGACAGCTTATATGCCGAAGTGCAAAAGCACCGGATGCAGCAGCAACAGCGAGACCACCAGCAGCAGCCTGGGGAAGCTGAGCCTCTGACACCCACCTACAACATCTCGGCCAATGGGCTGACGGAACTGCACGATGACCTCAGCACCTACATGGACGGGCACACCCCGGAGGGCAGCAAGGCCGACTCTGCCGTCAGCAGCTTCTACCTGGATATCCAGCCCTCCCCGGACCAGTCAGGACTGGACATCAACGGGATCAAACCGGAACCCATATGTGACTACACACCAGCATCTGGCTTCTTCCCCTACTGCTCCTTTACCAACGGAGAGACTTCCCCAACCGTATCCATGGCAGAACTAGGTAACGGCCAGTGTGCATGCTGCTGGGTGGTTTGCTCTGGGCATGCCCTGTGAAGTAAGAGCGGTACAAGGGACTGTCCTCTGGTGGGTGGGATTTCCTCTCTGCCTTTGCTGCCCATTCAGATGTCAACCTTGCTGTTGGACTGTTCGTATGGTGTTTGCAGTCCATGCATTGCTCAGGAACTAGACAGATGTATATAAGCAGCCTGTACCCCACATAAACACAGGGGAAGGCCACCCGGACCTTATTCACTTAGACTCCAGGTATTGCTTTATGCCTAAGGCCACGCACATACACAAAGTCCACTAACCAAACCTGAACCATAGATATAGTCTTGTGATTTTTAAAGTTTTTAAATTGGTCGTTAAAATTTTTACATTTTTAATTGACATATAACAACTATGTATCATGAGGGACGGTGCGACACTTCAATACATGTACCGATGGTGTAGTAATCAACTAAAGGGCATTCATTCTGTCACTTTGGACAGTTAGCATAAAGTGAGCATTCAGAACCCTCTTTCAGCTTTTTCAAAGGGAAGTCCACATTACCATTATCTGAGCCACCCTACTATGGAGTGGCACACCCCAGTTCACTCCTCTTGCGATTCTGACTGTATTGTGTGCCTGTTGGACAGTCTCTATCACAGATCTCTATCTCCTAAACTTGAACCTTTATAATAAAAATCAGTTTATTGGCTCATTTTGGAGATTTTTTTATTACAATGGAGATATTTGTGAATGCCAATAACCAACTAGTACCAGTTGAGTGATGACCCATCTGGTGGACCCCTCAGGCAGCCAAGCTTGGCCGCACTGGTGTGAATTGGGAATGCCTGAGGTGACTTACCTCTGACCTTGCCAAAATGTTTTGAAGATGGCCATTGGTGACAAAACTGATAATATTTCTTATAGGGCTTACTTCGCCAAAATAACAAACAAACACCTTCTTCCTAATCGTTTGCCTCTTGGGAGATAATGACCTAGAAAGACTGGTGACACAGACAATGGAGACTTCCCTTCGTGTGTGTGATGCTAACGCCTTCAGCTATATTTAATCATTTTTTTTAAATATGGTGCTATGATTAGAAAAAGTTTGATAAGAGCCTATACAGGTTTCGAATGATCTGCCGTTCTCAGTGCTTCTGCACACGGGGTTATTACAATCCTTTGGGGTATTTCAATTAGCAGCTGCAGAGACCAGTGAGTTCCAATGAGGTCCTGGGGTAGTAAAGAACCCGCCGGTCTGACTTGAGCACAGAAACCCTCGGTTCGCAGCCATAAAGGCCATGTTCTGTAGATGCTGCCTCCACCTCTGCACCCCATAAAACATCCCTTTTAAGTGAAAATTTATATTTCCAGGCAAAAATCTCCAAATAGAACAACGTGAATGTTCTTTCCAGTTTTTTACACAAGCATCTCTCTATGGATCTAAATTTAAACCCTCGGGAGCTGGGGCCTTTTTGAGCCTGCTCTTTAACCACTGCGCAGCACTAACTGTGCACCACCGCTCTTTTGATTAGCACAGAAACCTCTGAACTAGAAGTCATGCTGAGCAGAGGTAGGTTTAATTTTTTTTTTTAATTTTTTCCCAAACTAGAACAAAAACTTTTTTTTTTTTTTTGGTCGTGGACTCATGGTTGGCTGAAGTAAAACTGTAATGAAAATTAAATTTTCAAAACTGAATAAGGATTTGATTGAAAGCTGACAAGTTCCCACGCAAAGTGACCCGACTCGCCCCAGGCCTGCTGCCACTTCACCGTAAGGACAGCGAACCTGCCTGTGTGCCTGCCACATATTCAATGCTGAAACAGATTCAAAGAATTGAGTCAAAGCATTATCCGTGCACATGGCATTTTGGCTAAATGTGCACAAATACTTGAATGGGGCTAAAAATGGCTGAGCTGGTGCCCTTAAGTCTCTGGACAGACCTGCACTGGTCCCCTCCCAGTAGGCCTGGGAGTCACGGGCTATAGCATTTTCCAGGATGAATTGACTCAAATAAAACCAAACTCAAAACCAAATTAGAATTCTTCTGAGAGAGGAGATTGTCTATCCCATTCGTAGGTCAAGGTAGTTCAAGAGAGCTGAACATGACATAAAAGTGGCCAAAGACTGGCTGAACCGTCTTCAGAGCTACCTCATAGGCTGTGGGATTGCCTTCATAGTCTATGTCCTACGGGCCTTTCTAACAAAAACTCTAGACCTCCTTGTAAGCTAAACTTTGCCATCAGAATTTAAGCAAATGGAATTGCACAATAGGAAAGTAAGTTCTACACGAACACATCCTAAATTTAATCCCATCTTTCAGGAATTACACCCACAGTATTCTGAGCAGAAAAGGTCTTCATCCTAGACTAGGAAATCTTGCCCTTGGCATTCAGTTAGTGTGCCTGGATCATACATTCCAGATAACCAACCAAGGTCTGTTTTATAAAAAGTGCTAACTGGGTTTGTGACAGTGGCTCTTAATGCTTTGTTGCAAGAGATGGCTGACTAAGTAGGTGCAGTGAGACAAGAAGTCAGCTTATGTGGGTTGCGGTTCCAGCTTTGCTGTTGGTTGCACAACCCACTCTGAGCCACATTGCCCACAAGCAGCAACCATGCCTCTTGTGCATTCACATAGGTATAAAGGGTAGCCCAACTCGAAAGCCAGAGGATATTTGCATCAGAGCTTTGCCCCTGAACTGTAACACTTTGGAAAAGTTACTTAGCCACATTGGCTCAGGTGCCTAGCCAAAGAAATAGGAACATTACTGTCACCTTCCTTTGTCTTCTCAATATATACATTACATATATCTTTTCAGAAAAGTTGTAAATCTTTGGGTCTGCACAAAGAAAGTACTGTGTAATTTTTAATTATTGATGTTATCTATAAAAATGAGGTGTGCTCAGCCCAGATGATATCTTCTAAAGTTCTATCCCACCCTGAGAGTCTGAGAGAAAATCTTAGAAGCCGGAACTTCCCATGGGAAGGGTTTAAGCACTGTAACACACACAGCACAATTCAAATTTAAAACGGAGATTTTCTTGCCGTTTTGTTCTGCTTTGAAATAAACTTACAACTTTGCATTGGGCTGCATCCATAGCTATCCATAACCACAAGCTGTCCAAGGGCAGGGAGGGGAGCACACCTGGGTACCCTGACAGTGCTGCAATGGTCAGGGTCCAGGAGGGAGACCGACCAACTCACTGATGCCACAAAGCAAGGAAAATAACTCACTGCTGAGCTTTGCCCAGAAAGCTTGACTCCTAACGCCTAGATTAAACAGACCTCACTGTCCCCTACCTGGTCTGAGAGCCACACTGACTTCATAGACTTTATGCTATCTGGTGAGACTCTCCTCTGCTGAAAGGGATATTTAGAAATAGTGAAGGGTCTTAAAAACATTTGCCTCGCCAGATCTATTATGAACTGGAAATGTAGCTGCTGCCCCCTGCTGGCCCACTGTGTGCACTGTGTTAGCCATTGTCTCTTCCTATTGGCTTTTGTAAGAGTCCACCTGGTCCAGGTATTCATGAACCATTTTGCAAATGCTGGGGATCGAACCTAGTGTCTTGAGCATGACAAACAAGCACTCTGCCTCTGAGCTGCGTCCTCGGCCCTGGATAAAATTTGAGACGGGGCTTCCTGCCATGCCCCTGAAACTCATGACCCGGAAGGCATAGCAGTCTTCCTGTCTCGGCCTCCCAAGTGCTGGGGTTACAGGCATGTGACACCATGGCTGGTTCCCAGTAATATTTGTTAAGATCAACTGAAACAAGGTGTTTACCGGAATAACTGGAAAAGACATGAGGAAGAACAGAGTGTGAGCCCTGTAGGACCTCCTGATCTTGGCTTATAGTCTAGACACTGTCCTCCATAGCAAGAACTCTTTATCTGAGCAGAATTTTCTGCTTTCCAACATCCCTTCTTTTTTTCTTAATGAGCTGGCTTCTCCACTTCTCCTCAGGTCTGTCTTCTTGAAGTGCCTTTACACTTTCTTTGTTTACACTCGATTTTTAAAAAAACACTATCCAGGCTGCTCTGGTACCTGTGTGCTGCCAGATAGGGCTGTTAGGGTTTATTATGTTTCTGTGTCTCCAAGGAGACTCTAGTTTCAGATTACATTTAGGTGAACTTGCTGTTTCCACACAAACATGTGTCCTCCTGTCTGAAGGAAGCCGTGGCATGTTTATAGCATGCATGCTCTGTCGCTGTTTGCCTGCCGTGGACTCAATCCTGGGAATGTGGTTATTTTTCAGTATGATTTGATGTTCATAAACTCCTGTCAATTCTTTCCAATACATTTTTTAGGCAGGATCTTGCTATGTAGACATGCTAACCTAGAACCTTCTATGCAGAACAGGCTATCCTCAAATACATGGCCGTACACCTGCCTCCACCCCAAGAATTCAAGTTACAGATATGTACTATCATGTCCAGTTTTTTAAACATTTGAGTCATACTTCCATTCCCTAACACTGACTACCATCCTGCTTCACACACAATCTCTCCTATCTCGATTTTAACAGCTGTATTCCTCGTCCTCCTGTTCCAACCTCTCTAAGTCCTAAGATGCCAAGTACAAAACTGCTTGTCCTTTATCCCCAGATGCAATCTTAGCACCTCCGCTTTCCTGGCAGAGTTCTTCTTGGTCCTATTGTTATATCATATCCCAACTCAGTCCTAAACATCCGAGATTCTTCAGAAGGTGAACCCCATTACATCATCAGATCTGTCTGTTCCTTACAAATGCCATATGTGTTCCTTCATCCACTGGCCCTTCTATATAGAGCTCATCTCCTTCCCAACACAACTGACCATTCCTTCCAACCCTGCCCATCTCTTGGGGTCCAACATAGTATCCCTCCTTTTCTAAGAAGCATTCTGGAGTTCTATTCGACCAACCCTGATCTTTCCCTACCCTGAGATTGACTGCCTTTATCTTGTGGTGTGACTCTCCTCATGCTCTAGTATCTGAGGTCCTGAATTACCCTTCCTGTGTGTCAACACATGCCCACAGATGACCAGTTCCAGAGATATCTATATTTAATATCGCTGAAGCCCTCATACACAGTCTAATAACTGTACAGCATCAGGATGTGATGTTCCCTATCCTAATTGTGATTCAGTCCATTCTCACAGCAGCCCTATGAACAATTTTTTTTCTCATTTTACCAAGGAGGAAAGCAAAGTACAGGGAGGTTAAATAACTCGTCAAGGCCATACATCTCAGAAGTAGCAAGATCCAGGGTCTTTCTCTTCACCAAACTAACACATAGTCTGTTCGTGTCTCAGCAACGCTTGTCCCTATGTTTACTAGACAAATCAAAGGAATGGCCAAGCCAGTGTAGGTGGTGGTGGTGCACACCTTTAATCCCAGCCCTTGGGAGGCAGAGGCAGGTGAATCTCTGTGAGCTCGAGGCCAGCCTGGTCTACAAAATGAATTCTAGGACAGCCAGAGCTGTTACACAGAGAAACCCTGTCTCGAACAAACCCCAAAAAGAAAGGTAATAGTCAGTTGTTATTAAAGCTGGGGATGGGGTGATGTTTCAGTCAATAAAGTGATAAAGTGCTTGTCATTACAGCATGAAGACCTGAGTTCAATCCCTAAGAAACCATGTTTTAATAAAGGAAAGAAAATGGACATGGTGTAAGCACAGCACTGGGGAGGAAGAGAGTGAGGAGAGCAATTAAGGAAGACACTCAATACATGGACATGAGCAAAAATTAACAAGTTTAAATATATACCCAAATACACTTAATTTCCTGACTTTTCAAAAGCCACTTTTGTCAGTCTATCCTAAAAAGTCAAGAAGAGGGTGTCAATCATTGTCATTCAGTGTTCATCCAGGCACTGGTGGAAAGCCTATGACAAGGTCAGGCTCCTCAAGGCCTCTGGATCCAGTACACTTCATGCAGTTAGTGTTGGCTTCACAGAGCCTCTCTCCTCCATCCCCCTGGGCCCAAATACAGAAGACTCCCAGTTTGCTTGCTTAGCTACACAAAAGAAGCCAAAACTTGTCAGCACACTGCCTTCTGCGAGTTCCTTTTTAAGGCAAATGACGCAAGCAAAAGAGTTGCTGGTTCTTGCTCATGGTTGTCACCTCCCATTTTCTCCCCAGAACACCTTGCGCAGAACATATCCAAATCGCACCTGGAAACCTGCCAATACTTGCGGGAAGAACTCCAGCAGATAACATGGCAGACCTTCCTGCAGGAGGAGGTTGAGAACTATCAGAACAAGGTAGAGTCGGAGGAGTTTCTCTTTCCATTTAGACAGCACTGAGAAGCGGGGAGGAAGGCATTCACTCAAGAGTACAAACAGACCGGAGGCAGACTGTCCTGCATCGGATCTCTAATCTCTGCTTAGGGACCTTACCTCCAGAGCTGATAACAGGCTCAGGGCTTTATTGTCTTCCTCAGGTGCTAGTATGTGAAAGTTCAGTTGGAACGGATTTTATTGTGTTTTCTAAGTCCCTCTGTGTGTTAGCGGGAGACTAGATTGGGCAGCTCCCAAAAGTCTCCATGAGCTAGGACTTGTCCTGATGCCACAGGAGATTTTGAGATCTAAGAATGGTTGAAGACAATCAGTCCATGCTGTATGCTTCTAGAGTAAAGAGGGCTTGGTTAGGGATTGTGGACAAGAACAGGGCTTGGGATGCTGGAGAGACGGCTCGGTGCTTAAGAGCACTTGCTACCCTTTCAAAGGATCTGAGTTTGATTCTCAGGACCCACATCAGGGAGCTGAGAGAGAGAGAGACAGGGAGAGATTGCTTGTGTGTTCATACACACACACACACACACACACACACACACTTAAAAATCTTATTTTAAAGAAAAGGAGAAGAGTGAGGTTTGGGAAGGTCTGGCTATCACTGTTTAAGACTGAAGATGAACCTGGCAGGTGGTGACCCTACTTGCTTTTATCTCTATGACACCAACCAATGGGCCACTAAAGTGGGAGGGTAAGCTGAAGGTAAGGTAATGGTAATTATCCATTTTGCCTTGGAAAAGATGGCTTTTGCCAGTGATGGTAGAAAGTAGGGCTGGGAAAGGACCATGGAGGTAATGGAGGTATATTTCCCCTTCACTGTTACTGGGGAGGTGATGGAGGTATATCCTCCCCTTCACTGTTACTAGGGAGGTGATGGAGGTATATCCTCCCCTTCACTGTTACTGGGGAGGTGATGGAGGTATATCCTCCCCTTCACTGTTACTGGGGAGGTGATGGAGGTATATCCTCCCCTTCACTGTTACTGGGGAGGTGATGGAGGTATATCCTCCCCTTCACTGTTACTGGGGAGAAACCCATCATACCTTGGCTGTGGCTACCCAGTGACAGCATCAGGACCATGTCCTCATGCGACTCCGCTCCAGGATTGTTCCCCATCATACCGTTAGAAATAACCTTAAACTGCGGGGTGTAGTGGGAAAGCAGATGAGCAAAGCAAAAGCTCCAGGACGCTGTGATGAGTGGGAAGGTGGGGAGAGCAGCAGCTCACTTAGTCTGCCACTGAGGACAAAGTCACCCCATCACCCAAGCCACAAAGAATGAGCAATGCAATGAGAGCTAGCAAGCCTTGTGAAATAGGACATCGACTACTGGCTGGGAAGTCTCCAAAGTTTTAATGTCATTTTGTCATTCCTGAATAGAAGACAATTTGTATAAATATGTGAAACAAGGATGTCATCTAGCTCAGCAAGTACAGACCAAAAAAAAAAAAAAGGAATTGACACCCCTTTCCGTCCACACCCAGTAAAGTATAGGTAAACTCCCTAAAATAAATGAACTGCTTTTTAAAAAAAAATCCTCCACTTACTGTGGAGCCCAAGTTAGCAGTAATGTATATTGCTCTCCTGACTTGTGTTTAGCTGTTGGTCCCATATGTTCATAATACCCCTGACTTTCTACCCCCCCACTTCACCACCCCCATTCAATTACCTTCAAACAGTAAGCCAGGGGTCTCAGGAGGCAGAAAGGATATGGAAGCAGACTTTTAGAACCTAAATAACAGAGACAATTTTTTTTAATCCTATAATCTTTTTTTAACCCATTTCCAAAGAAAGCTTTTTACAAACTAGGAAGCTAGCTAGTTGCACTAGGGTTCCCAGCTAGTCTTATGTTAATGTGTCTCCCTCCCTCACAGCAGAGAGAGGTGATGTGGCAGTTGTGTGCCATCAAGATTACAGAAGCTATCCAGTATGTGGTGGAGTTTGCCAAACGCATTGATGGATTTATGGAGCTGTGTCAAAATGATCAAATTGTGCTTCTAAAAGCAGGTATGTGCTCTGCAAGTGAATCCTGATGTCGCTTCCAGCTTGTTTTCGCCTGCTCGTTAAAGAAATGCTTGCTAAGGAAGGTGTCGGAGCTGTTTTCTCAGTGATAAGAGCTCAGGGTTTGCTTAGCAGAAACTGAACCCTTTTTATAAAAGCATTTTAAAGATACATTCAGCGGTGCTGGACAGGTGGCCCAGTGGTTAAGAGCACTGGCTGCTCTTGCAGAGAGCAAGCCTTAATTCCCAGCACCCACATGGAGGCTCACCACCATCCATAACTACAGTTCCAGAGGATCCAATATCTTCTAACTTCCACAGACACCAGGCATGTACATGGTGCATGCATATACGTGCAGGCAAAACATTCATACATGACAAGTTATTTGTTTAGGTGCTGTGTATGCACATACACTTTTACAAAGATGCCCAGGAAGCATTCCTTCCATTTTCCTATTCCTCTGGGAGGAAGGTTATACTGGGAAATATTTGCATCCCAAATCTTAGCATCCCCCTTCAGGTCCTCATGTTGAACTGTTGGGAAGGTGGTTATGAGCTCAAAGAGTCGTTGCTAGGCTGGATTGTTAAAATAAATATGCAAAATGTTTCCCAAGCTACCTTAAAACTCTACAGTGCTATGTGAGTCGGTCTTCATTTCTTCTGCCGCTTGGATAGAGGGCTGGTGTGACTGATAACTTGAGAAGCCCTGCCTCAGCCACTGTGCCATCTCAGGAAGGCCTCTGTGTTAGCACCTCAGCAGGGACTGAGATCAGCGGCATGATGCTAAGCAACTCTCCCGCACACAGGCTCTCTGGAGGTGGTGTTTATCAGGATGTGCCGTGCCTTTGACTCTCAGAACAACACCGTGTACTTTGATGGGAAGTATGCTGGCCCCGATGTCTTCAAATCCTTAGGTAAGGAAATCCCATGTTGTGGGGTCATGTTCAGGGGTGTGGCTGGATGAAAGCTCTTGTTGCACAAAATAAAACTGGTTATTTGGAATCTAAATTAAAGGGTGATACACCTATCTTACTATCTGTAGCTATTTGCTATAAAACAGTCCGCATGCAGCAAGTAATCTTGTCTACATCATACGCAAGCTCAAGTTCATTGGTCTGTTAGTCATTGAGGGAGTTATTGTCTACATCATATGTAAACTCTTTGTAGGTTGGTCATTGAGTGAGTTATCACATGACCTCTCAATGCCCCTTCCAGGTTCAAGTAAATGAGATTTTCAATGAATAAAGTGTTCAATATAATAGAGAGAATATGATTCATAAGTAAAAATGAAGCAAAAATGGAAAGGCCCACTATTCCTGGCCTCTCACTGTAACCATTTACAAAAAAGGAAATGTAAACATCGAAAAAGTCCAGTAAAGCTGAAGAAAACTATGGTATATGCATCATAAATAAGTCCTTTTGAGTTTCTGTAATTTAAATAATCAGAATGTTGCCATTAAGGAAGAACAAAGGGAACCCAAGATGTGTTGACTGGCTTATTTTAACCATGAGCAGTAAGAGGTTTACCTCAGTGGAGCGCAGCCCTCCACCATTTACAAATACTAACCAATTGGGAAACCTGATAAAACAGAAACAAAACTTAATTCATCTTTGGTGAGTTAAATTATTATTTTAGGGAACTCCCACATTATTTTTAATTTGATTAATAGTTAAATTACACCACCAGCAAGAATCTGAGTATCCTAGTCAATAGGGCATTGCAGTTAGCCAGTAGCCATTAATCCTATTCATTCTAAATGAGAGTTCTGAAGTCAGACAACCTGGCTTTGAATGTCAGGTTGTGGCCATGGGTACATTACTTATCTCTGTTAAGTTTCTGTTTTCTCGGCCCTAAAATGGTAATCTAATGATAACATGCCCCTTGCAGGGCTGTTTTGAAATCCGAGGAAATGCTAAGAATGTTATTCAAATAGTTATCTGCCTAGGAATCCAGGACGTGTTCTCTCTCATTTCTGTAGATGATGATGGCGGGGGTGGGGGAGGTCCTGATGTGGAGCTGATGGCGGTGGCTAGGATACTACTGATGGCAGTGAGGATGATGATAGTGGGGATAATGCTTCATGATGATGGTGGTCATGATAATGGTGGTACCAGGAGATGTTACCAGTGATGGTGCTGTTGGCTAAGCCATTTTCTCTTTTAACACTTCAAACTACTCAACGAAGAAATGCTCTTCCTATCCCATCTCATCTCCAACTTCCCCATCTCTCTTCACACCTTATTCTGTATTCTTCTCCTAGGGTAACTACCAACATCCTAAACTTCCTCTATTTTAATCATAGGTTGTGAAGACTTCATTAGCTTTGTGTTTGAATTTGGGAAGAGTTTATGTTCTATGCACCTGACTGAAGATGAAATTGCATTATTTTCTGCATTTGTACTGATGTCAGCAGGTAAGAAAAATCAAACAAAAATACAACAGTTTCTGACATGTCCAGGTAAAGAATGTTTTCACAAGACACAGGACTTTTACATGTTATCTAATATTTGTGGGGCTTCCGAGAGCAGCTGCCACCCTTATTCAATTTAAAGTTTCTCAAAGTATATGCAAACACACACAACTCTTTTCTAAAAATGTCATGGGACTAAAGAGATGATTCAGTGGGTAAGAGTACTGGCTACACAAACATGAGGACCTGAGTTCAGATCTCAGCACCCACATTAAAAAAGAATTACGCACAAGTAAGAGTAACCTTAGCACTAGGAAAGCGACTGGAGGACTGGTGGCATTTGCTCACTGCCAGACTAGCTCCAAGTTCGGGGAGAGACCCTATCTCAAGGGAATACAGTGGAGAGTGGTAGAATAAGACACCTAATGTCCTCCTCTGACCTCTACAAACATGTCTGTACAAATGTATTCCTCTCTCACACACAGAGACAGGGGGGAGGAGAGAGAGAGCTCATGATATGCAGATAAAAATTTTAAGAAGTAATAGTTTCATGAATCTTAACCAGCACTAACTCCACATACCAAGACAAAGGAGTTCATAGAATAGAGTTGTTCTTGATACTCGTCTCTAAGGCAATGTGCTTCTATAAACACTGCCATCCACAAGTCTGTCTGCCTCCAACCTACTTTCCCAGTAGATCAGCCTCTTGGGGAACAATCCTGTACTTGGAATTCTCACACAAAGACATTCCTAAATTAACAGCCCTTAAGTCACTTGAAATTCTACTGACAGTTTGAGTTGCCCTGGATTAAAAAGCAATTTTACATTTGCAGAAAGGCCAGCGGGATAGGTGTGATAGTACCTGTAAAAGAATTATCATGAAAACTTGGGGAGGGTAGGGCACTGTGGGTTCGTGTGCAGTCATTGGAGTCTGGCCCTAATGTAGCTGGTGTTTAGAAGAAGTGCAATCTCCCTCTACCCCAGGACCAGATGCAGCGGGAAGAGTTAATACCCTGCCCTAGATGTCAGAGATTGTCTTTGCATCCTGCAGAAGCAAAGTTTCAAAGAGGGAAACTGGCCTGTGAATCTGTGAACACACATCATAGCACAGTAACCAGTGTTTTGGTCAGGAGGAACAAGGGTCTGATGCAGTGTTGAAGGAATGGCACTGAGTTTTATTTTCTCATGTTTAGATCGTTCATGGCTGCAGGAAAAGGTAAAAATAGAAAAACTGCAACAAAAAATTCAGCTAGCCCTTCAACATGTCCTACAAAAGAACCATCGAGAGGATGGAATTCTAACGAAGGTAAGGTCCACTATCTCCTGGCATAAATCTTGCTTACAGGTCTCTTTATAGGTCACATGGCCAGTCCAGAATATATTAGCATGGCATGGGCTATTCACTCAGAAAGTTCTGTTGGGACAAAACTTATTACTCAGGTTAAAAATCTGTTTGTTATAACTGATCACAAAGTTTCCTGCAGTAACACAGCAGTCTGGGAGAACATTTATTACATGTGAATTATGTGTATGGGGGCAGGGCATGGAGGTGCTCACAGAGACCAGAAGAGGGTGTCAGATCCTATGGAACTGAAGTTACAGGCAGTTGTGAGCTGGCAAACTTGTGAGCTGGGAACTGAACTCTGGTCCTCTGCAAGAGCAGTATGTGAGCCTATTCTCCAGCCCAGGAAGACTGTTTTCCTTAAAGAATGAACCCTTTCAGGAACCTCTTCCTGCTCTTTAAACTTAAGCATAGAGCAGGGTCAACACGCTGCCCAGGAGGATCTTTGAATTTAGAAGGAGGAGCAGAAAAGGACTAAAAGATAACTATATATTCCAATACTGGTTTTCTTAAATTCATTAGTTATCAGCAATAAATCCTTTTTTTATTTTATCGGTTTCCTCATGCTGTATTAAAAGCACGAGGCTCTGTTTTTGCTAATTATCTTTTTCAGCTAAAATATGATAGATCTCTCAGTGCTGTTGCTTCTGATGTTAGAAAAGCATCCACTTCCATTCTTTGCTCAGTTGATGTGTTGTACGAGAAGATTTAAAATGTTTGGTGTTTGGGTTTCCTACCTGATTCCTTCTGTTGTTTCCATGGTAGCTTGGGGAGGTCAGAGTGGAGAAATTGGGTTTAGTTTTGTACATGATCAATGACCATGAGGGAAAGGGGAGATCCCAACGGCCCAAGCATGATGCTGCCATGAGGGTTGCTATCATGGAGAGGACCTGAACGCAGACAGATCTGGTGAAGCAGTTTCCTAGTGATAGTTACTCTGATCTGCAACTACGAGACACCTTGCCTTGTGTAGTACAGTAAGGTTTACAAGCATCTTTGCAGGTCACTGCTGTTACCTTAAGCTGCTAGACTTTCATTCGCCGAGACCCTGAGTGGCTTTAGTATAGAGACAGCTATTTCTCTAGAGGAAAATCACCCATAACATTTACTCGTATGGTCCGGTGCATGGCTAAGAGGCTCAAGACACTAGCCAGATGATCGGTGTTTGACCCCCTAGGACCCACATGGTGGAAGGAGAGAACTGACTCCCAGAAGTTGCCCTCTGACCTGCATACACACACATACTATGTATACATACTTGCACACAGAGAGAGAGTTGAGATAAAAGTAAATGTAATTTTAAAAGCAAAACAAAAGAATTGATTCATACTTTTTTTGCATACAACGTAATGCTTTCAGTGGTAGTGCCCTTGCTAACCAGGATCTGCCTGCTACTCACCTACTTCTCCATCAGCAGACTTCTTCCTTTCCCACTGAGGCAGCTAGTAGGGCTCCTGATGGTGTACCCTGGTTTAAGGAGGAGCCCAGAACCTCATCAGTCACTGGGGGGAGGGAGAATTTGCTTATGAATACCTCCTTGAGTTAAATTATTCATGTCCAAGGTACATTTGGTGTTTTGCAAGCGTCCTAACATAGGCCCTCCACATAGCTCTCTCTGCCCCTCCCTGGAGACTTAAGCAGCACCAAGTGTGTCCTCACCATGATGAGCAGTGTTACAGAGCTCACCCTGAGTCCTTGGATTTTCACTCTCATGACTGCCCTCCCCTGACATCCTGTCCTTTTTCCTGCTTACAGCTAATATGCAAGGTGTCTACGTTAAGAGCCTTATGTGGACGACATACAGAAAAGCTAATGGCATTTAAAGCAATATACCCAGACATTGTGCGACTCCATTTTCCTCCATTATACAAGGAATTGTTCACTTCAGAATTTGAGCCAGCAATGCAAATTGATGGGTAAATGTAGTACCTGAGCACTTCTAGAACATCTGAAGTACAAACATGAAAAAATTTAAAAAGGAACTAAAACAATGACGACGAAGACAAAATTAACTGAGACACTTTCTATGGCCCTGCACAACCCTGGAGCGCCAACACACTGCACAGACATCTTGTGGTGATTGGGGTTCAGGCACAGAGGGAAAACAATCAGAACCAATAAAAGCTAAACTTGTTTTGCTCATGCATATGATTTCCACTATGCCTACAGATACGGACCCTTTTTCTGTCTCGACTTCCAGAGCGGTTGACCTCTGCGTCTAACAGGAGGAGGGTACTACAGTGAGAGGAGTCCCTTTTCATATAGCTCACTGCCCACAGACTCTTACGGGTAACAACAGAGTGCAGCAGTAATCGGTGACCCTGGTGTGCACCGCGGGGTTGCAGCGTTACTTTGCACAGCTTGCTTTTCTGTGTCATGAAGGAAGATTTTGTTTTTCTCACCGATTATTGCCGGTCAGCAGGATGGCGTGAAAAGGGGATCCATAGCGCTCGCAACAATAGCATTAGAATATATTACACAGGGTAAATGGGCATGAAGACTATATATAGCTAAAGAGATATTGTTTATATATTGTTTTAATTAATATAAAATGTAGTGACTGGCGTAGCTTTTCCTGTTGAATTGATAAGGCACTTTCCGTTTTGCACCTTTTGTTTTCTTTAAATTAAATGCTAGCGTGTTCACTGTCGCCGTGTCGCATGTACACCAGAAACACAAGTTTAGCTGAGAAGGCTTGGAAGGTACGTCGGGAGGTATTTATGCTGCTGTTTACAAAAAGAAAAAAAAAAGAAAGAAAAAAATGATTATTTTTAAAAGACTGGCTGGTCATATCCAGAAATCAACATGTTGAATTTTTTTTCCCATCCAGAAATTTGGAATTAACGGACTGCTCCCTAAACCATATTTTGTTTTGCATGCAATTAAGAATGGGTTTGTTTATGCTTCATACAGAGTCCAAGGAGTGTCTGGTGCTGTGAGCTTAAACCATATGTGCATTTTTTTAAGTTTATAAAATGCCACTTTGGGGAAGTGAAGGAGGGGAGACTCATCTGATACAATTCAGTAGTCAAAGGGACACAGTATCAATTTGGAATTTAGAACAAATTAGTAACCAGAATATTAATTGGATTGCAAAAACAAAACGTAGATCTTATTTAGAAAAAGGACCCAAAGACTCTATGTGGAGCAAACACACTCCCCACATTCATTGAATGTCTTATGTTCTTGGCATCAGGAGCCCTAAAAATTCATCTCAGAAAAAACTGATCCTAGACTAGCTGTCCCAGATTCTAGAATGCTGCTCTCTGTATTGGGTAGACAATGGACGAAGAGAGGGAGACAGCATTGAACCTGGTTCCTGTATTTAAAATCACTTTTCAGAGTAAAGGGGATGCCAAGCGGCAGACATTTTCTCGTGTATTTATCTTCACTAGAAGACTGTGGACAGTAATTTATTTTTTTAAATATTTAGAAGATAGTTTGGCTTTGTGTTCAGGTAAGAAGTATTGAGGTATCCTTGATTAATTTTGCATTTAAAAAAAATCCCCTATGGGAGAAGGAAGGAACATTCTTATGTTCACAGGTGTGCATATTTTAAAAGCAAGTGCCCTGGGACTAGAGATGATGGCTCAATGATCAAGAACGCTTATTGCTCTATCAGAGGACCAAAGCCTGGAACCCAGCAATCAGATCGGGCAACTCAAAAAAGCCTGTAACTCCAGCTCCAAGGTATCAGTGTTCCTATTGGCCTCTGTGGGTGCGTGGGTGCAAGCACACACACATACACACAACAAAAAAAGTCAAGAAATCCTTTAAAACGAGTTCCCTTTTGAGAAATTAGGAGGCATTTGGAAGATGACTTTGGCCACAAGATACTGGTCTGGCATCAAAGATCATGCATTACCTGTGAGGAAAAGGGAACATGCATGGCACAAAGGTGGGTGCTTCCATAAAACCTTACACATGCAATAGCCTTTTCTGCCACTAGGGTCCTTGTAGACTTTTTTGCCAGCATTTCTGTTCTTACTGATGTCCCTATGATGGGTTTACCAGGGCCAGCCTCCCAAAGCGTGTCACAATTTTTAACTTCACTGACTTTCTGCCTTATTTACTGAGGGACTTGGAAAGTAGGAAGGAATTATTTGTACTGAAATGTGTGGGCGAAGCCTAAATAACATCTGATTTTTTTTTTTCAAAAACAGAGTAAGGGTTTAACCATAAACAGGAGAGCGATATTTACTTAAATTTCTTACAAGCATAGAAAATTTTATGTGTTTATATAGAGAGGTTAGCTGTCAACATATAATATTTATATTGGGCAAGAAGGGGTAAATCAAAATTTTATTTAAGCATAGTTCCTTTAAAGATTAATAGTATTTATATTCTGAAAAAAGTACAGTTTTGTTATTTATTTGCCCTTTTTTTCTGTTGTTTCTCCTGTGTGAGGGAATGGTGTGAGGTTTGGGTTTGGTTTTCATTTTTCTTTTCTCTTTTAAGTTCATATTTACTAAATTTGGGGATGGTTTTAGTAAAGTATATTAACTTCTTTTTAACCAAAGCTTTCTGCATATGACCAGCCTCAGGTGCCAGCACACTAAAGAGCAACTAACCTAACCCCAGTGTCGGCATGTGAATAAGGCGCGCTGGCCCAACTTGTCTGGGGGGGGGGGGAGAAGGTGACATTGAACCTCATTTTCCCAGAAAGGATTCTGCATGTACCTAACACAAAACAAACACAAGATACTCCAGTCTTAGTCCCATGCTGTGGTGACATGGCTTTTACATTACAGCAGGAGAGAGCGGGGTGATGCTGTTTCCAGGTGTTCCCGAAAGAAAAACAAGAAGTAGGCTTTCAGAGCAAATTCCTCCGACTTTGCAGGGACAGAGCCATACAGACAAGCTCTGAGAAAGTGAGGGGACAACTGACGGACGATTTGCACCTAAGCTGACAGTCACAGGGAGCCCACAACAGGATGGAAAACCTTTGGCATTTTTCTTTTCCTTATCACGAGGACCCCTTGTGTGGTATCACAAGGTGGTTGATGACACAGAATCATGAAGCTTAATAGTTCATGTCATGAAAGTTGCCTGAACTTAAAGACTCGACAGTCTCCTGGGGACTGAACAGTATCGTCCGCTCAGCGGCTGGAATGCCATCAGATAACTCTTTTTTTCCAGAAGGTAAATGAGGCTTTTGTACAAAATCTGGATGTTGTTACTGTGATACTCAAATGATCCAGCAACATCATGAGAAACTGGCCTTGACCACAGTGAAGTCGAAGTGCGGCTGAAAACACTTTTTGGATAGATCACAAACTGTACTAAGCTATGGATTTCTTTTTTTTTTTAAGCATTCAGAATTTTAATTTGTGCTAAATCCATAAGTTTTGTTTTGCCCCAAAGTCTTTCACATCCTGGTTCACCCTTCCTAACTTAAGGAAAACATGACCTAAGACACTTCTTCTAAGTTTGGTTGTTCTTTAGCGAGTGGATACCAGATCTCTGTGAGTGGATGGGGGTGGGCTGAGGGTCAGGGAAGGAAAGAGTGTGTCTGCCTGTGTGTGTGTGGCTTTCATGTGTATGATATGCGTGTGTTAGACCGCTTCTAGGCTACTAAGTGTCAATGGAAAAGAAATGTATTCAAAATACATAAATCAAAACTAGAAGATGGAAAAAAAAAGATTTATTCTATACAAAGCCTTGTCTGGACCACTCTAGAGAGACTTCTATTTTTTTAACCCTTCTATAAATATTTGATGGCACTAGAAATATTCCTGCAATAAAATGTGATTTGTGTAAAGAAAAAAAAAGATTTTGTAATGTGAAACAAAGAAAGGAAGTAATGTAATTTTCTAAAAAAAAATACAAACAAACAAACTTTGTATTATTTTCTTGATGGAATTTGCCTATCTGTCTTTGGAAAACTTTTTATTTCATTGAATGTGCCATAGTAGATGTATGTGTTTTTAGTTTTAGACTAAGGGATGGCTGTTTGTGTTCCGACATTCCAAAATGCAAAGCAACTTAGAAGAAGCCTTGACGAGGAGGTTTCAGTAGGATGCAAGCGTCTCTCCTTGTTGCTTTTTTGCACACGTCTTTAATTCCTACCTAGTGCAATATCTGTACATAGAGCACTTGCGGGTGTACTTTGATCCCTCAGGGAAAAACACATATTTGTACAGTTGTTGGGTTTGTTTTGGTTTTTTGTTTGTTTTTGGGTTTATTTCCCTTTTTGTTTTTGGCTAAGGAATGTCGATCGAATCACTTGTTATTGTTAAGAGGCAGCCAGATAATCAGCCTAAAGCCACTGTTTCAAACCCCGATTGTTTGAGTCATGTCTTTCCAGTACTAATTATTTTCAAATAACAATAATAATAATAATAATAAAAAGCTATTTTCTGACAGTTCTTTGTGCTGACTGGTGGAAAATGAAAGGGGGAACAAAGCACCTTATGATTGACTTACTGTGAGTGACAATCCATCTTGGTGTCAAGGACAGAGCCCTGTCGTCTCGAATTGGGGCTGAGAGTCAGAAACACTGTGCTCAGGGATCTTCTAAAACTCTTAAACAGGGTGGCCAGTGGACTGGGACAAATTGTGTTCTTACTATCAAAAAGACTGATGATAATGCTATCCCTCCAAGGCACAAGCGAACTGTAGAGAAGTGTGTATATGTGTGTCTGTCTGTCTGTGGGAACTCTTCGCTGTCTCATTTTCTTGAGTTCAAACTTTCCGTGTTTCAAAATACTTCGCAACTCCTGAGGCAGTGTGAAGTTCTGCCAGTGTGTATGAAAAAGATGAGTTCAGAAATGACAGACCAATCAAGGCGCAAAGCGCAGCCCATTTGCTGTTTCCCTAATAATTAAAGCAATCTTGGGGAACATAATTTTAAACAGTTTCAAATTCTATGTGTTAAGAATTAGATTTCTTTTTAAACCAGCAGTAAGAGCTATCAGTGAAATGGGCAGCAACAGAGAACCTGTCAGAGCTAGAAAACAACAGGGTTTTGTTTTTCACTGTATTCTCCAGAAGCAAACCAAACTCCTGTTATGCAAACCAATTCCTATTCCACAGCCCTAGCTGTTTTGGTTTGTGGGATTTTTGTTTGTTTTCCTGCAAGAGCTGACATTTAAAGCCACCTAGGCCCGTTCCTGCATGACAGACCATATAAACCTCGATCCAGCGGTAGGGGTTTCACAGTTCTGAAAGATAGTTCCTTTCTCATATTCCCATATATCACTCCCCATAGAGTCAGAGAGGCTCAGTGTAGCTAATGATTCTGCATCCTCTGCCTCATAATCCGTGCTTGGCAGAATTCCATAGCTTTTTATTACTGTAAGAGAACTTGGTATGGGAAACCTGTCCCTGTCCATCAGGTGACAATACTACCTCATACCTTGTTTTGAGTATAGAAAGAGACAGAAATCTCCCTTCTCTCCTTTTCTCTCTCCATCCTCATATGCATGTGCACATGACATTTTTTACATACCATCACAGGGTCACCTCTTACTCCTAAAGTTGTGATGCAGAACCCTACAAGGGTAGCCTTGTACTGTGGATCAGTCATGTGCCCAGAAATGCAGCTGCAACAGTCAAATGCTGATGGACTGCTGTTCTCTGTCATGCTAGTCTTCATTCTAGTCCCTAACCACTACCGTATGGACTGCTTCCACCAGATTTGACGATAGGGACTTCCCATTGCTATTGATTTGTAATTGAAGGCCAACTATCAATGTCTTCAAAGGTGATTGGTCGCACTTCTGTGTACTCCCTGTGCCCGTGCGCGCATGTGTGTGATCAGTTTGTGACGCTCTCAAAATCATTTTTTTTTAAACAAGCAGGAAGGTTGCTTCATACCAGGAAGCCACCATGAATGGGGGCAGAGCATGTTCAACCACACACACCCTCAGAACTTAGAGCAATAAACACTATTCAGTCACTTATTAACTTGGAAATGGGTGATGGAATATTTGATCCAAAAAGAAACCACCTTTTCCCAGGGGTCTAGTGTGGAGAGTGGAGATGAGTGTTTGGAAGAGATGCCTAGAGAATCCGTGTTCTCTGTTTACATGCAGTGTGTTTTGCCCCATAAGCTGTCCTATGCTTTTTCTTTGATCCTTCTAGAAGCTAATGACAGACAGCTTGCTGTTAACTTTATGTGCTATGCATGTCATTACGTTGTTCTCCCAGAACTGGCTTCTCTCTGGTGTTCATGTATTTCTCATTCATTATGACTTGGGTGGAGGAGTCACTACTTCTAAGATGATGATCACTGAACACATTGCATATGTAAATGCAGAAATTTCTTGAGCAATATAGTGAATATTAATTCACACACACACACATGCACACACACACACACACACACACTCCGTAAGTACTGTACACATCTTCCCAAATCCTCAATTCTCTGCTTATCCACAGTGGTTTGAAATCTCATCTGCAACAGTGGTGAATGTCTTAGACAGTAGGACATTAGCTGGCTGCTTCTTTAAGTGTACCTTGTATCGTATGCCTGCTCCTTTTGTGGAGATGTGTTTTTGTATTGGATGTTTGGGCCAATGGGAGGCTTCAAGCTACAACATATTTTCCCAGCTTAAACATATTGAATTTATGACAAACCCCAGACAAGGCTTTTAATCTGTAAAGAACTGCAGTGTTGGGTGGTTTATTTACAAACCGTTTTCAATGTTGTCCATTTTTATGGCACCTTTAACAATATACTTGTTTCCAAAGTACAAAAAAAATAATAGGTTAAATAATCTAGCCATAACTGAATGTCAAGCAATAAAACAAATGACTTTTGTGCATAGACTTTAAAAACTACAAATTTTAGACATCTGCATGTAAATGCAATCTCTTGTTTACTGCTTTCTTCAACTCAAGCAACAGATTCCTTATTTACTATTAACTTAAGAACTTGTAATGGCCTGTACACATTCTCTCCTACTCTTCTTTCAAAATTTACCTTCACCCCTGCTTTTGAGTCATAATATTTAATGTTGTTCTGCACACCTCTATACAGTTAACTTTCTGGCTTTCGTTCTGTATAGATAAGAAGATGTTATATTATAAACAGCCTACTCAGTGCAAATATTTATCTGTTTATCAAATCCACAATATGCTGTGTAATACTGGTTTTACTATCTAATCTATTTTAGACATAGCTGTTTAGAACTAGAGTGTGCTATTTTTGTGTTTTTCTGATGTGTGGTGCTAGATAAGTTACTTTTGTGAACAAAAAAAAATTATCCCTTTTATTCCTAGACAAAACCACCTTTGGGTCTTGTTAATTTCACTGAGTATAACTATATATTTGTATATATATACATATATAAATATATATATATATAATCTACCTGTACCCAACTGGCAACTGTATCAGAGTGCTGGATTTGGGACATGCTTTTCTCTTTAAATACATAATATCATTATATAAATTATTCTAGAGTGTATTTAATTAGGATAAAATTACGTCCTTAGTATGGATATTTGACATCTATTGGGTGAGTTTGTTCATAGATATGGACATGAAAAACTGTTACCATTTAAGTGTGTTGCTCAGCTTTACATCACATCTCCTGAGCTGAAAAATAATTTGACAGGCCTTGACCCCAGAGCAACAATCTCATTTAGTGGAGAAATTCTTTCTCACCTTACTGAGGAATTCTATAATTAGCACCAGACTGAAATGTGCATTAATTCCTAGTATAGATAATATGTAGAATATTCATGGAGGATTGATAGCACCATAGGCCGTTCCCCTCATCTGAGTCATGAGATGTATGGACGTATGCATTGGGCTACACTCCAAATTCAACAAGGGACGTTGCTTTATTATGACCGTAACCAGTTCTGTGAACTGAGTGGAGAACCTTTGTTAATTCTTTGACTTCTTTCCCCAAGACTGACTGGCATTGTTAAAATTGTACTTCAAATATCTAACTAAGGATGTAATTAGCCTTCTTAAATATTGATTAGAATTGTTCTGTAATATTACTGAATTTGTAAGATCTTTAGCAAAGATTTTTGAGCAATTTATAAATATAGAGCAAATGTTTCTGTTTACTGCACTTTTTGTAACTGAAGGTGATAACTTCTCAAGTCACAATTAGTGGATCCCACGCATCACAATACATACTTAGCCACCATTCTGGACATTTTCCATTTTTACTGCTGTTCCCTTGATTATAAATGTAATCAGGTGGTTAATGAAAGCTAATGCATATAACTGACCTTTTAAAGTGAATTTGATACAATTTAGGGAGAAATATCTTTTAATGCAATCATGCCATTCCTTAACTGTCTAGCTTGAAGAGAGATTGAAACATTTTTTGTTGGTTTGATTGATTGAATAAATGATTGATTTTTGCACAGTTTAGTATCCCAAGCTTCCCTAGTGTAGAACTTTCATCTCTTTGTACTTGCACATGGCCAGCACATGTCAGCATTTGGTAACTGTTTAAAATGACAAGTGTGCCCACGATTAAAACACTCCCCAACCTGAGTGTTTTGGCAAAAGCTGATAAAATCTACAATGTCACACAGTTAACAATTCTATAACCAAGTCTACGAGTCACATTGTCCTTTCAAAGGACATGAAATGCTGAGTCAGTCTAATTGTGTGTGGGTCTCCAGGATCAAGCACACAAATGTCACATAACTCTCCAGGTCGCAAGCCTGGCCTGCTGTAAGTCATCGTAAAGTCTGGAAGCAGCGATGCTGAACCTATAAATAAGATGCCGTCTCTTTTGTGTACAGGATGTAAAGCTTCTTTTTCTGTCACACTAGAAATGCAAACCATTTATGGGATTCCTAAAACCATAGTCTGGACCTAAACCTTTGCTAATGATCTTTACTAGAGGCTCATCCAACTTTTCACTGACATTGGGTTTTCTTTTCAATCCTCTCTCTACAATAATAGACTCCCTATTCCAAGCTGTTTATTTTATTGAATCCTGAATTTAAAGAAAAAATATTTTGATTCATTTTGTAAATACAAGCTGTAAAAAAAAGAGAGATTTAATGTTGTCTTTTAAATACTCCAATTTTCATTCTAATATGGATGTTGTTATATTGTACTTAGCAACTGTACCTTTAACATTACAGTACCTTTATTAAAAGTGCATTGAACACATCAATTTTAGATGTGCTTTGTGTGCTCTTATCCTATAATAAAACTTCAGCTTCTAATGGAACATTTGTCTTGCATTTCTTCCTTCCTTACTGAGTGACACCATATACTTTTCTAATTCTATGTCCCCTCTTATGAATGGTCTTCCAGTGAACCTTGAGAATCAATAAGGCTCACAGACCAGTAACAGTTGGGCCATCTGGACTATTCCAGATGGCTCAGTGGTTAAGAGCACTAGCTGCTCTAGAAGAGGATCTGGATTCAGGTCCCAGCACCCATATGGTAGCTTAGAATTATCTATAACTCCAGTACCAGAGCATCTCTATCCTGGTCTCCATGGACACCAAAAATACTCGTGGTACACATGTATTCAAGCAGGCACTCATACACATAAAATAAAAATAAATTGTAAAAAAATAAGAGTCCCAAACTCCACCCAAGACCTAGTAAATCAGAATCTACATTTTCAAAAGCTCAGGTGGTTGGTAATGTTACAAGTCTCAGAAGCACTAATCATATGGTCATTAAAAAAAGAAGACACGCATTCACTTTCATTCTACAAGGGGAAAAATAGATAGTACAACAGTGTAAACTACCCTCTTAGGCAGGGAACATGTCTTAATCACTGTTCTGTGAAGTGGCACCAGGACCAAGGCAACTTATAAAAGAAAACACTTAGTTGGGGGCTTGCTCACAGTTTCATAGGGCTAGCTCATTACCATCATGAGATGGTAGGCATAGTACTGGAGCAACAACCAGAAGGTTTATATCCTGTTCCACAGGCAGCAGGCAGAGACACTGGGCCTGATGTGGTCTTTTGAAACCTTAAAGCCCAACCCCCAGCAACAAACCTCCAACATGGACACATCTATTCCTACAAGGCCACACCCCCTAATCCTTCCCAGTTCATCAGCTGGACACTGAGCATGCAAATATATGAGCCTATGGGGGGCATTCTAATTCAAGCCACCACAGCACATGAAGAAGTATTAACTTGCTAATGATGGCTAGGGATTGGTAGTTTCTGTTGGAAAGGGCTGAGTCTTCCTGTCTTGAAGAAGAACCCAGGTCTGACTAACGATAGTAACCCCAAGTCTAAGGAGAAGTCCTGAATGCTCATCATACTTTCACCGTTGCTTCAGAAGCCAATGAGATGCAATGGCTAAAAAGAAGCCAAAGATTCAACACCTTCCTTGACCTGCACTGCCACTGCCCTACCCTGGCTTCCCTTCAGTAGATTACTTACTTTAGGGTGAACCATGGATCGAACATGTGATGAGTATCACACCATTTTAATGGTACAACAATAATTCACAGTAACTTTTAGGGTGTCTATGTGAGTGTGTGTATGTGTTCCTTGGGAGCTGTTCATCTAGTTTTATCGAGACAAGAGCTCTCACTGAGATCTGAGATTCATGAAGTAGGTCAGGCTGACGGGCCAGAGAGTCCCAGGGATTCTCTGTCCCTGCTTCCCCAGCAATGGAGTAACATATGTGTGCCACCACAACCATAATTTTATGTTGATATTAGGGATCAAACTCAGGCCCTTATGCTCAAGCAGGAAGCTCTTTACTGACTAGCTCCCTAGACCCCCTTTTAAGTTTGTTCATTTGCTTTTGTTTTGTTTTTGTTTGACACATTGTATGTCCCAGATTAGTCTTGGGCTCACTGCAGTCCTCCTGCTTCAGCTGTGACTACACATAAGCACTGCCACATCTGACCATATTTTAAAACATTCTAAAGTCAGAATAAAAGCAACTGTCTTGGTGTTTTGCTCTATGCACACACACTACACTGCCTAAACATCTTTTTATAAGCAAGAAATGTTCCATACTTCACATAAGGAAATCATTCTCCATATTTTTATTTCCAAATACTTAAGGGAAAGAAAAAGCTCATGTTCATGATGCCGTCAAACCACACTACCCAGTACAGTTACAATTGCTCATTTCTGGTGTCTCAGGAAATTGAGAGATAAGGGGAAAAAAGAGTTCAAAATCTGTACTCTGTCACACCACCTCTAGGACTCGCCCAGATCCATACCTAAAAATTCCTTTTGCTTAAAACAATAATTCTAGTCACTTCTGCCTCTTGAACTTGCTTGCTCAGCGTCCATGAGAGCACTTAGATGGGAATATACAAAGAATTTCTTAGAATTCACATCATAATGATCACATAAGGAATTCAGAATGGAGAGCAAATGTCAGGTCAGTAATAGACTCTAGGAAAGAAAGCAAAAGCAGCAGCCATTATGTAGACCTGCTCACAACAGTGTTTTAGTTTCCGGCTGGGTACCAAGCTCTTTTCTTGAAACAAAATGAAGCTGTGAAGCTTCACAATGTAGAAATCTAATGTGCATACAGATCAAGTGGGCAGGGATGGAGGTCTTAGTTTCTCCCAACAGGCCTGTAAAAACACCTGGCTGAGTTCATGGTAGCAAGGAGGCCCCTGCTATGCTCAAGGAGCCCCTCTATGCTCAAGGAGGCCCCTCTATGCTCAGTACAGTTTAGCACTGGCACCTTCTCTTCATGAACACAAGCCTGGAGACTGGTCTAGTTGTGTCAATGCCAGAGTCCAAAAGGGGCTATTAAGGTCACATGACCCACCAATAAAACAGCAAACAGTAAGAGGAAAGCCTCTCATGGAGACCCACACCCTTAATTCCAGGCCTCAAGAGGCAGAAGCAGGCAAATCTGAGTTCGAGGCCAGCCTGGTCTATAAAGAAAGTTCTGGAACAGCCAGAGCTGTTGCACAGAGAAACCCTATCTCGAACCCCCTCCTCTACAAAAAGAGTAGAGAAGATTAATAATAGGTCCCAAAACACTTAGATAGGAAGGTGAAGTTCTAAAGTGCTAATGTTGTAGGACATCAACACTATACACTATGCATTTCAAAAGAAAGAAGAGGATTTTGACTATTTCCAATACAAATGAGCAAATTTTGAAATGACAGAGATGCTTATTAGTTTGTATGCTAACACACTTTTATCCAAATGCCACACTGTATTCCATAAACATGGACAATTATTTTGTACCTACAACAGCTATAAAAGAAGGGCATCTTGTTAAAAGATGTCTCCTGAACCCCTAAAGAATCACACCAAAGCCTCCCTCTGCCAGCCCCACCCCAACGCTGCACCCCCAAGTGCAGAGGTCCCATGCTCAGAGATTTGCAGGACCACTGGGCTGAGAATTTTCCTTTGTTCTGGTGTCAGTGACTTCTGATGTTAGAAACAGTTA
This sequence comes from Ondatra zibethicus, assembly GCA_004026605.1. NCBI lineage: Eukaryota > Metazoa > Chordata > Mammalia > Rodentia > Cricetidae > Ondatra > Ondatra zibethicus. The sequence goes on along the minus strand of PVIU01000674.1, from coordinate 185,695 downwards.
AATTCGTGTCTTTGAATTTAATTTGATTCTGAATTTTCTTTTTCTTTCCTTGGAAGATGAGAGAACTGGTCAGTGAAACACAAGTCAGCACTCAGGAACCACTTGTTGCTAACCCTGAGATAACTCCCCCTTTGGGGAGAAGCTGCTTCACCCGTTATTTTTTACTTAGGAGATAAAATTATTTTTACTCCTGGCCTCGTGCCAAATTAAAATTATGATTGTGAACTAGCCCCATACCTGCAACCTTTACCATTCTCTCCTTATTCTTCTACTAAAATGCACACTGAATTCTATAGACAAAGAGAAAAAATTTAATTTTCTACCTGAAATTATCTGTTGCAATTGACTTCTCTGAGATATTTAGGTATGCCCAGAAAAGATCACCTTTCCAATGAGGAATTATTTAGAGGTCTCTCTTGTTCGGCCCAGAGCCCATGTAATTACAAAGCAGAGTGAAACATACTAGCGGAAACATTAACCACTAAAGAGGAAACTCTGCAGGAGTGGGGGCTGTTTTCTGAAGCTGTGTATCCTAAGCCATAAGTTGTGTTGAGCTTCATGATGGATGGCAGCTCCCTCCCCACTTAAAATACCACCATTACTACAAAACCAGATGTAAGCAAACTGCTACTAACAATATTTCCTCACGTTTCTAAACCAGCTCTCTTGGACCAAGAGCTATTTCTGGATTCTCACATGTAGAGTACCTTGTGGATGACTAGTGACTTGTGAGATAATCACTGAGTAGAGTGGTTATCAAACTATAAATTCCCAAGGCCAAGTTCACTCCACATCAGCAAAGGAAGCTCATTAGCTGAAGGGTTAGGGAAATGCCTGAGAACTGGTGAGGTCAAGGGTAAAGGATCTTGTATATTTCTGTCTTGACTTGGTCTGCAAGAAGAAACACATACGGCCAGGCGGCGGTGGCTCACGCCTTTAATCCCAGCACTCGGGAGGCAGAGGCAGGCGGATCTTTGTGAGTTCGAGTCCAGCCTGGTCTACAAGAGCTACAGGCTCCAAAGCCACAGAGAAACCCTGTCTCAAAAAACCAAAAAAAAAAAAAAAAAAACCAAAAAACAAAACACACACACACACACACACACACCTACTAACAACTGCCATCAAATTTCTGGCCCAATAGAACATTGCACAAACTCAAATACAGACTTTTGACAATTATTCCAAAGTTAAATTGGCTCACTCAACTTAGGAATCTGTCTCACAGTTTGCAAAAATAGAAAACCAAAGTTTTCTCTGCTTAAAAATCCAGAGAAAATAGTATGATTAACTTGGAAAATGCTCTACCAAATCCTTAGAAAGTTACTCAGATAATTTTTCATTACTAGTAGGCAATTCCACTCCTAGGTATTTACTCAAGCAAAACAAACACAGACTTCACAAGCACCATGTCTCAACGTTCATAGCTCTATTATTCATAATCTCACCCCTAAACCGTCATCAAATGTTGACTAAGCACATTTGGATATGTCCGTCACTGTGCACCTACAAAAAGAAATGAACTACTAACACACACAGCAGCATGGACAAAGTCTGAAATCCTTAGCTAAGTGTGTACACAGAAGATCACATGTCATATGATTCTGTTTCTATGAAATGTTCAGGCAGGGCAAATATGCAAAGATGGAATTCACGGTTGTCATGGGGCCGAGGATAAAAAGTATTGACTGCTATTGGACACAAAAAGAAACAGTCAGGGGTAATGAAAGTGTCCTAAAACTAGGGAGTCCTGGTGGTCGCAAAGCCCTACGCATTCACTAAAGCCCTTTAATGATACAATTAAAATGAAGGAACTATGCCATGTACATTACAGTTCAAGAATCAGTTGTTACATAGAGTTGTTCACCATCACGCAGAAAATAATGTCCAACTCTATCTGGCATCTTCTTTTTTATTTTAGAGATTTTATTTTTTTATTTACTATGTATACAATGTTCTGCCCACATGTGTGCCTGCAGGCCAGAAGAGGGCACTAGATCTCATTACAGATGGTTGTGAGCCACGTAGTTGCTGGGAATTGAACTAAGGATCTCTGGAAGAGCTCTCAACTTCTGAGCCGTCTCTCCAGCTCCCTCTGTCTATTATCTTAAAGTCAAACCTTACTCTAAGTCCCTTTCCACCCTAGTGGTTCTCCCCATCCCCCTCCCCCTCCATAAGCAATCACCTTTCTTCCCTCCCCAACAGTCAATGCTGTTTCACACTGGTCTGGGCTTTTACACAGCTGAAACACCTTCTGTCCTTATCCTCCAAGATCCGAAGCAGGAAAGGGCAAGGTGGCCTAGCAGAGGGCCCCAGCACTCACCTGCTCCTCCTCAAAGAAGGCACCAAAGCAACAGGTGTTCCTGGTCCACAGTGAGATAAGTAGCAAGGGCAGGATACTGGGAATCAACAGGAGGAAAGGGGACTCTTTTTTAAATTTTTATTGAGCTCTACATTTTTTCTTTGCTCCCCTCCCTGCCTCTCCTCTCCCCTTCAACCCTCTCCCATGGTTCCCATGCTCCCAATTTACTCAGAAGATCTTGTCTTTTTCTACTTCCCATATAGATTAGATCCATGTATGTCTCTCTTAGAGTCCTCATTGTTGTCTAGATTCTCTGGGATTATGATTTGTAGGCTGGTTTTCTTTGCTTTATGTTTAAAAACCACTTATGAGTGAGTACATATAACTGGCTTTCTGGGTCTAGGTTACCTCACTCAATATGATGTTTTCTAGCTCCATCCAATTACCTGCAAATTTCAAGATGTCATTTTTTTTTCTGCTGTGTAGTACTCCATTGTGTAAATGTACCACATTTTCCTTATCCATTCGTCGGTCGAGGGGCATTTAGGTTGTTTCCAGGTTCTGGCTATGACAAACAATGCTGCTATGAACATAGTTGAGCACATGTCCTTGTGGCACGATTGAGCATCCTTTGGATATATACCCAAAAGTGGTGTTTCTGAGTCTTCAGTAAGGTTATTTCCCAATTTCCTGAGAACTCACCATACCAACATCCAAAGAGGCTATACCAGCACTCCCCCCAGCATGCAGGAGTGTTTGGAAGGGGGACTCTTTAAGAGTCACAGATAGAAAAACAAAACTGTAAGCAGAGACGGCTCATTTGTTTCCTGGCTGTCCAGACCCAAATAATCACACAGAAACTGTATTAATTACAGCACTGCTTGGCCTATTAGCTCAGGCCTCTTATTAACTAACTCTTACACCTTAAATTAACCCATTTCTATTAATCTGTGTATTGCCATGAGGCTGTGGAATACCGGTAAGGTGCCAGTGTTTGTCTCCTTCAGCAGCTACATGGCATCTCCCTGACTCTACCTACTTCCCCTCCCTCTATATATATGTATATATATATGTATGTATGTATGTATGTATATATATATATATATATATGTTCAGCTTGGCTGTACTCTGCTAAGCCATTGGCAAAACAGTTTTATTCATCAACCAATAAGAGTAACACATATACAGAAGGACATCCCACATCACAAAATACTCTGGCCTTGGCCACTCCAGAGCTGGGGTGGAGAGCATCCCCCCAGCAGGGGAAGAATGGAAGAGAGGGTCACAGCAGACTCACCCAATGAAGATTATGGTGCTCCTAGCTAGGCGTCTCTTGGGCTCTACAGGCTTACAAGTTGAACAGTGAGAGGCCTGAATTGGCTTAGTGATTTGACTCTGGACAAGGACTTCATTCAAAAACCCTCCTAAGGCTATAACCGGAGGTCATCTTGAAATGGTATGGATTGTCTAAATTTGGACTACTTTAGGGGTAAAAAAAAAAATCCTGATGTATTCCCATCTCTGAAACCCACACAGACATTCCCCTGCAATGGGTCAGCAGTTAGGTGCCTCACAAACCAATCTTGGAGTGACCAAGTGACTCTGTTACAACCCCCTAGCATGATTCTTGTGGGACTTTTCCTAGGGGGTCTATTTTTAATAGACAGAGAAAAATCAAAGAGGGATTCCATCCAACTACAGCGTGGTGGACCCATGAGTTCATTGATGGGACTTACAGGGTCAGGTGACAAAGGCAGCCGGATCATGAGGACATCCTCCACAGCACCAGGGAATAGCTACTCCACAGAGCTGCTTCTTGTCTCAGCCATTGCTTAGGATATATATAACCTCGGGAGAGGCAGGCCAATATACTTCGCCGGCCCCCACCCCCACGTACACCTGAGGAAGTTAATAGGTCCAATCTAGAGAGAGCTGTCTGTTGGTGGTCACAGATGCGCTACTTCAAGACTGCAATAATTATACCGTTGTAGAAGAAACAGATGCTCTCTGTAGGGCCACTGTTGCCATTGGTTGGAGGACACCAAAAGGAGTGGATATCCAGGATCTCGTCTTCAAGACCATCAGAGTCATCACTCTTGAGGTTTCGCAGCAATCTCCGGCCTTAAGGACTTTGCTACGCAGTTCTCACCACCCCAGCTCCCTTTCACCAACCTGCTACATAAGGGACAGGGATGGGAGTCTGTGGTCCCAGTGCCCAAAGGAGTGGGCAAGCAGTTAGTGGCAACAGCAGGGGCCTGGCTGTCAGAGACCCTTCAAACGCTGCCTGGAAAGGAATTCTGGTCACACCCCATTCACTCCTTGGAGGACGCTACATCTGAAATCACTGAAGAGACTGTTTAGTGTGTTGGCGCCTACCTGTAATCCCAACATTTAGAAGGCTGAGGCAGGAGGATTAAACTGAGTATTGGTCTAGCCAGTGGGCCACAGTCTAAGACCTTGTCTGAAAAAATAAATAGAAAGGAAAGAAGGAGGGAAGGGGTAGGGGAGAGATGGAGAGATAGATAGATAGATAGATATAGATAGATAGATAGATAGATAGATAGATAGATAGATAGCAGTGAACTGAGCAGAGAAAAGTGCAGCCTGTGCCCATGCACTGGTAAGTAGGATTTGACATCCTGCCACTAGCCACAACCACAGTAGCAGCTATCTCTGTCCCCAACTGATCACATGCTTTTGAGAGGACTAGACACGAGCACAGATAGATACGCATAGTTTTGAAAAGCACAGAGAACACAGACAAACCATTGAGTGGACCTAGAAGACTGTGAAATAGGAGGAGAAAAATCAGTGAAAACAAGGTCTGAATGAGGACCAAATGGAAATGCTGAAAATGAGGAAGAAAGGAGTCTTTAAAAAAAAAGTTCAATTAAGGGTTAGAGAGATGGCTCAGTGGCTAAGAGCACCCACTGGCTGCTCTTGCAGAGGACCTGAGTTCAGTTCTGAGCACTCATGTGGTGGCTCAAACCCATCTGCAACTCCGGTTGCAGGGGACCCAACACCCTCTTCTGGCATCTGAAGACATTCCATGTACATAGTACACATACATACATTCATACACAATACACACACAGTGTGCATGCCAAACATACATATAAAATAAAATAAAAATAAATATGGCTGGAGAGATGACTTAGCAATTCAGAGCACTTGTTCCAGCACGCACATGGTGGTCCACAAACATCCATAACGCCAGTTCCAGGGAATATAATCCCTCTCCTGATGCCCCACAGGCACTGCCCACACTGATGTACAGACAGACATGCAGGCAAAACATTTATACACATAAAATAAAACAAATAAACCTAAAACGAAGAGGTGAGATGGGTGGTTTCTGGCCTTTCACTGGATTATGGATATTTGTCATTTTTTAGGGGGATTGGTTACAAGTTGTTATTGTTAATAGTCAGGAAAAAGGCTAAATAAAAGTGATTAGATTCAGAAAAAAAAACCTAAAACAAAAGTTTAAAAATGAATATCTTTTAGAAAGTTCATTTGAAAGCCTCAGCTACAGAGCACATCAAGTGGGAGAGAGAATACGAGACCTTAAAGACAGACCTTTCAAAACACCAAATTCAGACAAAGCAGAAAGGACAAAGGAGGACATTCAAAATTTGGGGGACACCATTAAATAAGCAAACATTGCTATCATTGTTATACTCAAGTCAAGAGGATAAAGTTTAAGGGTGTAGAGAAATTACGTGAAATGCTAACAGAAGAGTTCCCTAGCCTCAGAAAGACACAGACACCCATGTACAGAAGACTTCTGGGCCCTAAAAAGACATGACCAGAAAGGACCCTCACCATTATAACCAGACTGTCAAAAGGATAGGCCAGCACTAGGGTTACAGCTCAGTCCTAGAGAGCCTGACTAGCAAACACAAGCCCTGGGTAAACTCCCCAGGACAACAGCAACAATAATAAATCAATAAACAGCCAAGTAAATAACAAAAAAGAACTATGAAATCTACAGAGTGCTAGATCACATTTAATAGCAGCCCCATTAGATTAAGAGGAGATTTCTCAACAAAAGCCCTGCAGGCAAAGAGGGTACAGAATGTCACATTTCCAGTCGTAAAAGAAAACAACCGCCAATCAAGATTACTATACTCAGCAAAGCTATCCTTCAGAAGTGAAGGGGAAACAGAGACCTTCCAAGATAAGCAAAACCTGAGGAAATTCAGAACTACCAAACCAACCACCTTCTAACAGCAGCTTCATGGGGGATTCAAGTAGTGAAAGAAAGAAGATACACAAAATAGAAGATACACAAAAGACATCTCCGACAGGGTGGATGCAATAAACCATCACATCACAACAGTGAGAAAGAGGGAAACAAAAGGTACTCAAAACAGCTATAGGGAAAAATCCACAAGATGGAGACCATAACCCTATATCTTTCAATAAAAACTTTGAACGTAAGTAAACTAAATTCTCTAGTTAAAGCATACCGGCTATTGAAGCATGGTATTGCCTATGCCTATAACTCTAGTGCTTAAGAGGCTGAGGCAAGAGGATTATGAGTTCGGGCTATCCTGGCTACATAGCGAGTTTGATGGTACATAGTAAGACTATGAGCCTTGACTCCACAGTGAGACCGTGTCTCAAAATAATAAAACAGTAAAAAAAAAAAAAAAGAAAAAAGAAAACAACAAAAGAAACAAAACCCGCCAACATCTGCTGCCTATGAGAAACACCAGTAAAGACAAACAACCAAAAGGGAAAGGACAGAAAACTGTTTCCAGCAAAGGGAAGAGAGGATTCAGATGGGGTAAAATAGAAAGGGAACATTCACATTGCAGCTGACCTCATAAAAGTGCAAAGTATTTTTATAACTATGTTAACAAATAGGAAAAAGTGGACACATTTCTGGAAAATATACTATGTGATAAATAACGATGTTGGGTACAAAGAAGGATAATGGAGTGGAGTGGCAAGTATTAGCAGTAGAGGCCTATAATCCTGGTACTTGGGTAGCTGAGGCAGGAGAAACACAAGCTCCACCTAGCCTGGACTACATGAATAGACCCTGTACACACACAGACACACATACATATGCACATATGTATATAAAACTTATATATATATAAATAAAATTATATACATATATATAATTCTCTACATTATATATACACATATGTATATAATATTATATATACATGTATACATATATGTGTATGTGTATATATATGTATATGTGTATATATAATTTTTACCCAGAAGTCTAGGAATTCTAGGCCCAGCTACTGGCTAAGTAGGATCTCCGTTTGCAAATGGCTACTTTCTTGCTATGTTGTCACATGGTGGAGATGGATATCTTGTCTCTCTCCTCTTTCTTACAAGCTATACAGAATTACCCAACTATACCTAGTTACTTCCCAAAGTCCTCCCTGCAAATAACTATCACAACGTAGATTAAGACTTCAACATATGAATGGGTAGTGCCATAAACATTCAGGGCCTAACAGATGGAAGAAGTCACGAGAGGGGAGTTTTAGTTTTAGCTTACTGTTCATCTGATGTTGAAAGTGAGATGACGGCCTGGGCCTGTGCAAACAAGAGGGTTATAGAAGACAATATCCGAAGTGATTTCTGATCCTAATATTGTCATTCCATATACCCTCTTGCCCTTACTAGCACTCAGATACACCAGGCCAGAGCACAACAGTAACAATAATCTGGCTTCTTAACAACTGCGCATGTTAGACTGCCGTTCCATCACTGTGACAGAATGCCAGACACAAACAAGTTCAAGGGAGAAAGACTTCAAATTTGAGGTTTCAGTTCAAGATCAGTTTGATCTGTTGCTCTTTGGTCTGGGAGGCAAAAGATTAAGTATGGAGAAAGCAAACCTGCTCCACCCCATGGCCACAAATACAAGTCTTTACTCAAAGACACTTGCAGTCCCTCCCGCTAGCAGTTCTCCTCCTCTGAACTCACACAGTGTCCTCTTTGCATGTCTGCGTTCAGTTCCTGCCACTGTGACACCAGAGAGGGAAGGTCTGTATTTACCTCCTGCTTTCAGCCTGTGGTCGCCTGACTTGTGTCTGGGCTCATGGCGAAACAGAAGAGTGTCAGAAAGCGCATGGCAGTCCGCAGTTAGGCACCTCCTGGTAACCAAGAATCAAAAAGAGGGGAAGAAGGAGCAAAACCCCAACATCTCCACCACTGACTTCCTACGGTCAAAAGTTCTGGAAAAATCAGTATTCAAACTTGGTCCCCCATGTACTCAACACCAAACATTTAAGTATGTGTGCTCGATGACCTAAATTCAAGTGTAACCCGCTTCTTAAAGAACCCACCATATCCTGGTAATCCCACAGGCTTGGTGACCAAGCCCTTAGTATATAACCTTCAGGAGATGTTTATTTTTTTTTATTTTTTTTTCTAAAGATTTATTTACTTATTATGTATACAACATTCTGCCTCCATGTATGCCTGCAAGCCAGAAGAGGGTGACAAATCTCATTACAAATGGTTGTGAGCCACCATGTGGTTGCTGGGAATTGAACTCAGGACCTCTGGAAGAACAGCCAGTGCTTTTATTCTCTGAGCCATCTCTCCAGCCGCCCAGGAGATGTTTATAACCCAACCCCATAACACCTTGTCTTAGAAGATTTGTTTTATATATTTTTTTAAGATTTTATTATGTATACAACATTCTGCCTCCCTGTATGCCTGCAGGCCAGAAGAGGGTGCCAGATCTCATTGCAGATGGTTGTGAGCCACCATGTGGTTGCTGGGAATTGAACTCAGGTCCTCTGGAAGAACAGCCAGTGCTGCTTAACCACTGAGCCATCTCTCCAGCCCTAGAAGATTTTTTAAGTGCCTCTGTGTGTAGCTACCAACAGAGGCCAACAGGGGGCGCCAAATAACCTGGAGTTGGATTACAAATGGTTGTGAGCCTCCTGATGTGGGTGCTGGGAATTGAACTTGAGTCCTCCGGAAGAGCAGCAACATTCTTAACTACTGAGCCCTCTCTCCAGCCCTACTAACACTTAAGTAGTTCATCACTTTCTTTTTTGTTTCTTTTAATCAAGATGACTTTAGAGTCCCCAAGATCAGAAGTTCCCGGAAAAGACAGTATTTAGCTTGGTCCTTTGTGAACTCAATACCAAACACAAAGTACATATGCCCAAAACATCTTTTCTTTATGAATTGCAGCTGGACACTGGCATCTATCTAAAATAGGACTGTGAGTGGAATGGAGAATTTGGTCGTAACGAGGGTCTACTATGTGTTGAGCAGTGTGCTAAGCATCATTCTTTGTTTTATTTAGACCTTTCCAGAACCCCCATGGATGTACTAAAAATGATGAAAAGGACTATGTAGCTTGGTAGAATGCTTGCCTGGCATCCCAAAGGGCTAGGTTCCCTTCCCAACACCATATATAAAGCGGGTGGTGGTGTCTGTCTGTAATCCCAACACTCAGGACGCAGGGGCGGAGGGGTGTGTGTGTGCGCGTGTGTGTGTGAAATTCAAGGTCATCCTTGGGAGACGTAGATGTTTAAGGCCTACTTGAAACCCTATCTTTGAAACAAACATACACATAAAAACTAATCAGAACTAGGGAAGCCTGAGGTCACAGCCGGATGTCTGCGGGTCTCACACTCTCTGTGGCCGATTCTCTCTGAGGATTCGCACACAAGCCCCTCCCGCGGCGCTCTCGTGACGTCATCATGCGCGGCCGGGCGGGCGCCCTCGGGGCTTTAAATGAGGCCTTCCTAGGCGCGCAGCAGTGAGTTCGGCAAAGCGTGTGTAGAGGGGTCGGCTTTTCCCCCGGCCAGAGCTGCTTGGGACCCTGAGGTGGGCGGAAAGGTTGCTGCGCGCGGACTCGGGCTCGCCGGGCACGCGAGGGGCGGGAGAGGGAACATGGCGGCCCGGGTCTGAGGCAGCGCCTCAGCGGGCTTTCCTCACAGGCCTTTCTCGGCAGCTTTCTTCACGTGCTCTCCTCGGCGGCTTTCCTCACTGGTCTCCTTACCTTTTCCGATACTTTCTCTTCTTTGCCTTCCCTCAGTTCCCCCGGCGCTCACCGTCCCCTCCCCGCGCCCTCAGCCCCACTGAGGTAGGTAGGCTGAGAAGGACGCCCATGAGACCCCACAGGTGACCAGAGGCCAATTCCTGCATTTGATTCTTAGCTGCACCAAGCCCGCCCTGGGCGGCAGGACAAGCTCCCGGTGTGGAGAAATCAAGCTTCAGCTTCAGTCGTGCGCCTGATGAACCCCGAAAGGGTTCCTGGGAATTGTTCTCTGGAATTGCCAGCCCCTGGGTCCTCTGAAAGATCCAGAGAGCCTCTTCTGTGCATTGTGTGACAGGATCTGCCCCCATAACAGTCTGCGACTGGAGGGGATGGAGGCTGCTGTAGTGTCAACAATGCGAGAACTCCCTTCTGCTTTGGGTTCTCAACGCAACCCAACCGACGTCGCGAGTGCCAGTCCTCGCATCAGTTAAAGGAAAGTGACTCCTGTGTCATCTTTGCCACAGAGAATCGAGGCCGTGTTCTGCCGTTTGTTTGCTTTAGTCAGTTGAGAGTACATGTTAACCAAGGGTCTTTCTCGCCCAAGTCCAGAATCTAGGTTTGATCTTGACCTTTTGTTTTTCTTCAGTCGAATGTAGATTCTAGGAAGGATCCCATCCTCATTACCTTGGAGCCTTCACTGCCAGGCTGAACTCTTGTGGGCTAGAGTGAAGGAGAGAGCTAGGAAGATGAGCTCTAGCATAACCATGAGTGAAGCAAGGCTGAACTGGTGAGTCGGACCTCTTCCTAATCCACTCTGGAGGAGTGAGACAGGGATGGTGGGTATCACAGGAAGGGAAGGTCTCTGGCTTGAGAGGTTTTTTTTTTTTTTAATTTTTTTTCAGGGCCTCAGAATTTACCCTATTCATATTACCAAAACTTTTGAGTTGTAGCTAATTTCAACTCTTAAAGTGACAACTCAGCACTCAGGGTTAGTTGTAATTTCATCTTAGAATTGTTGTTCTCTTGTGGAGGAGAGGTACTGAAATTGTTCTCAACATTTTCAGTTTTTTAATTCCTTCACTCAAGCAGCATTGACCATAACAGATCAGTCTCAATTATAATGGTAACTTTAATTTACCTGGAGCTCACTATGGAGACCAAACGGGCCTTCAACTAGAGATCCACCTGCCTCTGCATTTGAGTGCTGGATTAAAGGTGCGGTTCACCATGGCCAGCCTGTGTTGAATCATCTACAATACTTCCTAGTACTGGAGCGTGTATTCACGTGCAATGCAGGTACTCCTGCACCCCTCTGGCACTGTGAAATCAAAAACGACTTTGCAATGTTGAAGATCTGGGATCGCTTTCTTCTCACTGAGTCCTACCGATCAGTGTCCTCCCTAGATTAGTTAACCTCAGTATTTTCAATTTCTTTCTTTTATTTAACTGGCATTGACTATATTAATCTCAAACTAATTTTAATGTTATAAAACTCATCACTTTAGAGGTGGTTTTAGCAAATATCCATCATTTACCCCATTTAACCAAGTCAAGTAAAGTCAGCAATAAATAAGATAGCCAGTGTTTGCACCTGGGGCAATAGTACATGAAACAAAAACAAGTTGAGCCACATTTATTTTTTTCAAATACTTTAACATTACAGTTCATGGTCAAAGATGGGGTTTGTCCTGGACAGAACCCTGATTGTACTTCATTCTGTTCCACCTTTAATGCTGAGGTTTCTGAAGTTTAATAGTTTACTACAGGAAAACAGACTTTGGGAGCTTGAGAATTTTATACTGCCCCAAGCTTAAAGCTGTCCAAGAAATAAAACATCTAAACACGTAGGATCTCACACATGAAATTAAACTGACTAGGGGTGATTGTCTGGGAACAGCTGAGGGTAGAAGTCATGAATCACAGCTGTAGCATTATGCTTCTTTGTCTAATGTGAGATTTTGAATTGTCAAGTGTAAGTAAATTACTTTATTTCACAGGGATGTTACACCCAAAAATGGCCTTAAAGCATTTTTCTCTCCAGAAAATTATAAAGATCATTCCATGGCTCCAAGTTTAAAAGAACTCTATATTTTGTCTAAAAGGTAATGTTCATTTGGTTATTTATTTTCACATTTCATTGCTGTTTTTTTCTGAGATGAAGTTTTATGACTATTTATTTTAGTAAATATTTAAATTATAAAAATGCAAAAAATAGAAAGCTACTGATAACATTTTGATATTTACCTTTCTCCATACACATAAAATGAGATCATAGTTGTAATTATCTCAGAACACCATAAAACTTCATAATTTAGTTTTATCATTAAAACTCAGTGTTCTGTATTTATTTCCATGCATACATATAGTATTTCCCTTTAATCTTAATAGTTGCATATTCTTTATATGTGTACTTCTAATTCCTATAGCAAGTCCTATGTGGCTTTTTTTTTAATTTTGCAATTATTTCTGTATGGTAAAGTCATACAAATTTAGTCAGACTGTGTGTATATTTTCAATTTTAATAGATGGTACCAAATACCAATTCATCAAAAGAATTTTTCTCTTCTGTGGTATAAAAATGACTAGTCAGCAATAATGTTCCATTATTCCTGCTTACATGCCTGTAGCAGTTCTTTTTCCTCTTTTAATTGACTGTGTCTATTGTGTTGTGGGTTACTCTGGAGACCAGAGATGTGGAACTAGGAAGCCCCTCCAAAGGAGTTTTACTCTGCTACGGCCGTGTTAGCTTTCACATGGAAGAACTGCATCTGCCCATCTTTTTCTGCCTTCTCAGTCTTCTTTCAGTCAATTATCCTACTTGCTCTTCTATTTTCATTCTCTCTTGCTTCCAGTCATTTTGGTCAACATTTGAAAATACCAAAATTTCTGTTTTAAATAATCTTCTCCACGTTCCTTTCTGTCACCTCTGCTTCCATTTGACTTACACTACTTTAGAGGTGTGTGTGTGCTGACATGAAGTGAGGGATGAGCAATTTGTAAGGCATATAGAAAGCATTAACATAACAGTGGTGATTCTTCCACAGCAATAATTAAGTATAGGTAGGTAAGACTTCTCAATGAAAAGGCAAATCAGTGGGTGAATTAAAACCGGGAAGAAGTTGCTTCCTGAAGCTTTTCCTCTTCCATTATCAGCGAGCCTTTGACTGGAGCTCTTCCACTCAGCTTTCCTTCCAGTCTTCTGGTTTTTATAGTGGCTCTCAGATTCTTTCACCATCTTCATCATCATGTTTCCCACCATGCCTGACCATTAGACATACTTTCAAGCTTTTAAGAAGTACTGATTTTGTACTCTCAACCTAGTCTGTTGAATCCAGACCACTGAGAATCAAGGATGCTTCTAGGGACTTAGTTTATAATGTCTGTTCGTGTGACTTGTACTACACACATCAAAATACTTCCAGATGATAGGAGTTATGGTAGTATGCATTATTGTACTTGTATCTAGATGATAGATTTTTAGTTAAAGCATATGTGTGCTTTTATTTTGGTAGATATTGCCAGATTGCTATGTAAAGCATTAAAATAAGTCTTTATTAATGTCTTCGGTAGTATAAGCTTTAGAAAATTAAGATCCACAGATGTATACATCTGTGGATTTTTCTAAAAACTGTTACTATTATTCATTCCTGGAGATAACTAATTTCATAAAACTTCCCAATCATTTAATACCTTTGATTATTTAAATCAAATAATTATCAACATCCTTTACCTTTAATCTGAAATGTTCTTAAGGTCAAAGGAGAAATAGTCCAGGGTTGGTCTGGTGATATGTTCAAACCATGGCCCCGGAGAGTTGCCAAGGGCCTGAACTAACTTGACATCCCAGGTTATTGCCTGCAAAATTTCAAAGGAAGCGGCTAGCGCCAGGGAAGTGCTGAGTCAGCACAGTGTCCAGAAATGATACATCAGAACATTCACAAGTGACTCCACAAAAATGCCTAAGGAGTCAGAAGAAATGCTTAGTGGTGGCACAGCAAAAGCCCAAGTAATTCAGTGTACTGGCGAGTTAAATGTCCTTTTGATACAGATTAGAGTAATTTTGGAAGAGGAAACCTCAACTGAGAAAATACTCCCACCAGATTGGCCTATGGGCAGCCATAATTTTCTTGATTTATGATTGATGTGGGAGAGCCCAGCTCAACTGTGGGCTCTGTTACCCCTGGGACTGTGATCCTAGGTGCTATAAGAAGGTAGAATGAACAAGTCATGAGGAGCAAGCCAGTAAGCAGCAGTCCTCCATGGTCTCTGCAGCAGCCTTTGCCTCCAGGTTCTTGCCCTTTCTGAGTTCCTGCCTCAGTGATGAACTGTGATATGAAACTGTAAGCTTGAAATAAACCCTTTCCTCCTCAAGTTGCCTTTGGTCATGTTGTTTTATCACAGCTATAGAAACCCTACATAAGACAGCTCAGCAAAATGCTGAATGGTGGCTCAGTAAAACCCCAAGGGTGATGTGACAAAAGCGTTCTGTGACAGCTCAGAAATTCCAGCTGGTGAATCTGGAAAAAATTGCCCAAAGGTAGCTTAACAAAGCTTCGAAAAGATGGTACAGCAAAATTGTTCAATAATAATTCAGCAAGACTACTAGGTAGAGATTCAACAAAAATCTCCAACAATGACTCCACAAAAATTCCTAATAATTCAGTAAGCTGCCACTTAGTTACTTAAACAGAACACTAAGTCATGAACCAGCAATAATACAAATGATAACTCAGCCTGACATCTAACAATGACTCTGCCACCTGGCACAACCCCGAGATGACTCCACCATACCCAACAATGAGCACAGCACCCAGTCATGACTAAGTGTAATGTATTGTTAGTAGAGAAAGCGGGAGCAATTATGTATACAGCCATTGACTTTATTTTCCTGAAGAAAAAATTCCCACAGCCCAGAATCTGTAACAAAAATCTTGAAAAAGGATTGACGCCAGTCTCCTTAATGACAGTTATTTAAACCTGTGAGCAACACAAGGATCTCTGACAAACTTGAGATTCAATTAGCTGACTGAGTCCCAGGAAGATCTGTGTCTACACACAAGTGCTCAGGTTAGAACAAATGGATGGGGTGATGCCTGAGAACAGCTGAAGCAGTGTCCCACAATCTGGGCAAATACCTGCACAATCACATTAATGGGTGGTTGATTTCAAAACAAATCACTGTCTCACCCATCAGCATCTGCTTTGGAGCCACAGACAACAGTGTCATTCTGGGCCTACACTAAGTCACTCCTGTCACACTGTAGGAAAAGGTAACTGCTCATTCTAACAGAGCTAAGTCATAATGATGTAAATGATGCCTCAGTGTGGTGGTCATCTTGGGTTCTCAAGTTAGAGGAACAGAAATGAAAGAATGTGAGAACTAGAAGGCACCTTGGCAGTTACCTTGTTCAAGTCCTCACTCTCTTAGTAGTTGAGCAAGGCTAAGTCTGGACAAGCCTTTGAAAGAGTAGAAACTATTAAAAAATCACAGCACTTAGGGAAGAACATTCTGTTGTAGAGAAAAAAAAATCAAACATACAGCAGAATTAGAACTTCCGCAAGAACTACCATTTTACACAATTTTTGGATTCTGTGAATTCACTTGTCTGTTCGTCTGTCTTTAACCCTATTCTGTGTCATTACACCTTGTTTGGATGCCTTTCAAAGAGCTGCTAACATTGCTCTATTAAAGTAGCATAGTGTTCTGTTTTTTCATTTTTCATCTATTTGTGTAATATCTCAATTTATATACATTATGGTATTAGGAAAAGCTACAAAATCTCTGGACCCATAAATGTAAATTGACATGTTAGTTTCCTAAGGTTCTCTCTCTCTCCAAGGCTCTTGAGGATTGTTTTTAATTTGTGTGGGTATTTTGCCATGTCTGTGTACATGTGTGTACAATGCAAATAGATGCCAAAAGAAAATATCAAATTCCCCGGAACTGGAGTTATAGACAGTTGTGAGCTACTATGTGGCTGTTAGAAAATGAACCTGGGTCTTCTACAGTAGCAGCCAGTGCTCTTAACCAGTGAGCCATCTGTCTGGTCCCTTTTAGGATTCATGAGGGCAGACCCAGCAATGGCAGAGCCTCCAGGGAACACAGGCCTCTGTCTGTGCTGCATGCGCTCTTCCAGGATCATGCTTTCATTCCAAATGTTGGAAGCTTCTTCCTTCAGGAATGAACTCAAGTAGCTGCAAGGTGTACCCGTTTCTTGTAAGGAGAGAGGTTTTGAAAAACTCTCTGATCTCCCTCTTTCCTAGCACCTTTCCTAAACCCTTTAGTTTTGATTTGGGGGCTACCCCCCTTTTGTTAATGTTTTAGTTTTGCATACAAAAAAAAAGGATTCCATCATTGGCATCTTCATCCATATATTCTATTATACTGTGTTCTCATTTATTCCCTCTCCCATGCTTTCCTTACTCCCTAGGCTGTTTCCCTTTCTCCTCCAAGATAATAACCCTTTGCTTTCTTACTGCATGCAACCTGTTATTTTCTGGATTTCCCACCAACCTTACAAATATCTTCCTCTCCTCTTATGATCTACTTCTGAATTAAGTTCAACACAGATATATAAAGTTTTAAATGTAAGGTCATCATTTGTTTTTCTTAGTCTGACTTATTTGGCTTAACAGAGTAATTTCTAGTTACATTTTATGTTCTTACAGATATTCTGGTTTCTTTCATTTTTTATAGCTGTATAAAATTCCACTGGTATTTTTGTCTTAGCCTTCATTTCAGATAAAAATTTCTAACTTTATCTTTTTTTTTCTTTTTGAGACAAGATCTCGTTATGTAACTCTGGCTAGCCAGAGCTCACTGATCCATCTAACCTCATCTTTCTGCATCCATGAGCTCTAGGATTGCAGGCGTGGCTACCATGCCTGGCTTTAATATTAGTCTTCATTCTACCATGCTTCTTACCTTAATGGTTCTTTGTAAGGATAGTTTTGTTAGGCATTTCTTAGGCATGAGTTATATAAAGGAGAGGATTTTTTTCTGCCAGTTAGCCTTATAAAAAAAAACTTCTAAAATATTTTTCTTAGAATAAGCTTTCCTGTCTTTAGATTATTTTAATACAGCACAGTTTATTAGAGTAATTTGCATTTTAACATAAAAGATAAGCACAAAGCGTTGATACGTGTTTCTAAACTTTTTGTTATAAGGAACTGATTTTGGGCTTCGGTTATTTAGAACTTTGTTGGAAAAAATAACATTTTTTATTATTTATAATATAGTAATTTTTGTGTTCTCTAGCATGTTAGGAAAATACCTTTAATTGGGTTGATTTCAAGACTGTGACATTTTGAATTTCCCCATCGCATAACCAAAAGGCATTTTACTCTTAATTTCAGTATAAAAAGCATTAATTAGACTGTTGTACTCCATACATGTTTGTAAAATGAAAGGACCACCAGAATAGTGTGACATTAGAAGTCAGTGTGAATGGAACAGAAAGTCAAAATGGCATTTTTTCTTTTAAGATCTATTCATGTCGAAATAAACACCTGCGTTTATTTAAAATTAAACATTTAGTTATAGATCTGTATAATTGAATTTTAAACCAACAAGTTACTGAATAGTTCTGAATAAGATGAGGAGAAATAGTTGCTGTAACCTGGTTAATATAAAAGAAAACTAAACTCTAAGATTCAAGTAGACTTTGAAGTGGAGCCCGGAAATATCATTTCTAAATGTGGTTTTTAAAGAAACTGCCAAACCAGCCGACTTAGAGTCTAGCAAACTAACAGTTTAGAACATTCCTTTATTTCATAGCAACTTGAAGTAGAAAGGAAATTGGTAGTTGGCAAAATGAAGGTGGAAGCTTCAAACTATCAACTGAGATAAAATGCAGTGGTGTAATATATGTAGGTAGTGCTATTGGGTATTTGTGGCTGCACCTGATGAAGATTTGACAGCACTGCACTTGAAAATGATCTTGATGTGCTGCCATTCCATTCTTCGCTGCATGTAGCCAATTTAAACTGCTAGAATGTCTTGACATTCCTACTCGGGCATATCTGAGTCAGCATCTTGTTGCTGCAGCAGCTTAATTAAATTTGCCAGTTTGTGCCAGGAGGACAGACATGTTCTCATATTCAGAGAGACAGCTGTGAAGCAGTATTGTTAAGAGTTGCGGACACAATACTGTTAGGTTTGAATAGCTCTCAAGACATATTCTAGTGAGAAATCAATTTGCTGTAATACATTTCTACCAAGATCAGCAGTTAATATTCATTTTGTTAACCTAAAATGAGCTTATTTTTATACAGTTATCGGAGAAACTTAGAGCTAAGAATTTGTTCTCTTGCCTGTATTTCTGGAGTCAACCTAAACATTCCAATTTTAATTTCCAAAATTCTTTCCCATTAACTAATTAGCTATTTGTTGAGTTTTCCATTCATAGTTTATCTCTGAGTATTTTAAAATTATTTTGCTTTATTTGAGGGAGGAAGGTTCTTATCCTTTTCTAAAATACTATTTTCAGACTTTGGAATTTATACCATATTTATTTTAGTGTTATAAATTAGTAGTTCCTAACCGTATCAATAAGGCCCAAACCTTTGTACTTTTTTATAGCAACTATTTTGTAAGAACTAATGAACTTCCTTCATTAGCCCAAACTGAGATTGATAGCTAGTAGCTAGTTACAAGAAACATAACTTTTAAAAATAGCTTGATGTTCTAAATATGTAATGTGAGATAAAAGGAGAACAATACCTACCCTGCATTGTGTAGTACATCTATGCATAGACATTGCTACAACAGAAGATATGATGTTTGGGAAGATTGTCCATTTACAGTGGGTGTGGCATGTGTACAGCCTATAAGAAGCCTCTGATTCAGTTCTCAGAACCAAATCCTGAAATGAACAAGACTTTATTTAAAAGAAGCAGAAAAAAATATACTAAGCCATAATCATAGAAAAAAATATGGTATCAAAGTAATAGCAAATCAGAATTTTTTTTAATGTTAGAAGAAAAAGGATCTTTAGAAGTTGTGTGAAACAGTGTCATATATTCTAAGCATCCAGTATTCCTCCAGATTGTGGCCAGCCTTTCACTCTGGTGACGAGTTAGATGTTCCTACTGACTTAAAGAAATGAATGCCATAAGAAAAACAACACTGTCATGATTGCAGCCATTGTCCCCTTCCTTCTCTTTCCTTCTTAATCCATGGTCTCCAGACCATTCTTCTCAGCCAGCTATTTGGTAAATTTAGTTTGGAAACCTAATATTATTATGATACTGCATATAAATATACTATGTATATATTATATATTTTTTTTCTTCTTTCATAGGATGTGGTTTTCTTTCATCCATTTGTCAAGCCACTGGTTTAAGATCCTGGCAATCAAAGATTGTATTATAATCTGCTCTTGAACATAGCATGTACTAGCAAGTATAAATATCAGTGAATATTAGTGAATGAGTCAATAGACATCCATCTTTATCATTAGTTTCCTTTCCTCCATGAATTATTGTTTAGTTAGAGCCAAGTTAGAGAAACAATGACTGTGGTAGAGACCAGAGTTGTAGAGACCAAGGAAGTAGAGTTTTTTTGGTAGACTTTTATTCTCTTACTGCAATTATAGACTAGTCTTTTACTGAATAGCAAAGATAGAAACAATTTATGAACAAGATAATTTATGGTTGTATGTTTTACTAGAAATTGTAGCAATGAGGGGCTCGGGCTGCGTTCCCGGCGCCGGGCCCCTTGTGCCATCCGGCTCCCGGTGTGTACCCGAAATAATTACACGGAAACTGTATTCATTTAAATACTGCCTGGCCCATTATCTCCAGCCCCTTATTGGCTAACTCTCACATATTATTTTAGCCCATCTCCATTAATGTGTATCGCCACTTGAGTTGTGGCTT
>PVIU01000674.1:0-165436 GCA_004026605.1 Ondatra zibethicus | reverse complement strand
GAGCATTCTGTTCTGTCTACTCCGCCCACCTAAGGGCTGCCCTATCAAAAGGCCAAGGCAGTTTTCTTTATTCATTAATGGTAATCACAGCACACAGAGGGGACTCCCAAATCATCCCTGAGGACACTCCTACACCAAGAAATAGTAAAGTGACTCTTAATTGGGGGTGTCATTTTATAAACAAGTCTAATGTCAGGCTCTCTGGCTGCTACTACTTGTTGCCTTCTCTTTGAGTACGCCTCCTTATAGATAATGCTGTGATTTTTCTTTCGCATCCATAAAAAGCATAGAGGCATTTCCATGGGGTTAGCCATATACATGATAAATAGAGGATTGTCCAGTTTTTCTAAAACCACTACTGTTTCCATAAAATATAACACAGTTATTGAAATTTTAAGTTCTGAGATAACCATTGGAAACCAGATAGTTTAGAATCTCAGTGAATTAATTAACCTCAAGTGTGTGACCCCATTTTATTCTGTTCTTAATGTTCTTTGATCACCATTTTAGCTGATACACCTACTGAAGAACCTAAGCATTAAAAGCCAAATAGCATTGCAATAAGTAAATGTTAGTATAATTCACAAGAATGATTTCCCCTTTTAATAAAAGGGGAAAGTTCCAAATAGAATAGCTGGTTGGAGTGTGCCTCTCCCTCTCCGTCAGGTGGCTGAAGGTAAGCCTGCAATGAGGTTTCTTCATGCAGAATACTTAATCTACACTAAATGACTGAACATCAAAATGCAGGTGGCAGAGTTAGATAATAATCCAGAAGTTACTGTTAATCATGCCATATTATTCTCCCTTTTGATTGAGAATCATAAGTTCCATGGTAGTAATCTTCATGTGAAAAGCACATATTTGTAAATTGTATTTTTTTTCCAGACGTATAGGAGAAAATTTGAATGTCTCAGCAAATTCTGTAGAAAATGAGCCTGCAGTTAGTTCAGCAACTCAAGCAAAGGAAAAAGTTGGGATGATTCTCCTTCCAAAACCAAGAGTTCCTTATCCTCGTTTCTCTCGGTTCTCACAGAGAGAGCAGAGGGCTTACGTGGATTTGTTGGCTAAATATGCAAAGATCCCCTCAAGTTCCAAACCTGTTGGGACAAATACAAATGAATTCCTGCAGTATTTGGTATGTATTCTATTCATCAGCTACAGAAAAGAAATTCCACTTTCTATTTCCTTTCATTTTTCTTTGCCATTATTAATTTGTTAGTCATCTCTCTTATTATTAGGTATAGTCATATTTACAGAAATGGGAAAGTAAGGGCTTTAAAGTGTAGGCACTTTAAGCCTTCTGTTGATTTTATTGTGTGTAGTTCTGGCACCTGCTCTGCTGTGCATCAGCCTTATTCCCGTTCATCTTACATCCTAGCAAGAGCACCTTTACAAGCTTGCTGTGGTCAATTTGAGTAAATTTCGTTCATATATCTTTTTACAGAAATGATAATATGCTGAATATCTTTCTAACAAAATCTTTGTCCCTGTGATTATTTCTTTAAAATAGATTCTTTAAATAAAGCTTTTTTAAAATAAAATTTTAAGATCAAATGCTACATGTTTTTAAAGCACATTGGTCTGTAGTTACGGATGGATAAATTGTTCTTCGAAAGGTTTGAATTATTTGTTTATACACTATAAGAGGTTTTGAAGGCACCTTCACCAACACTAGACATTGTTCTCTCTTTTTTGGTCTTTGTTGCATATGAGAAAATGGGTGATTTCTTGTTTTATCTAAATAAATATATTGAATACCAGTGAAAACAAACATCTTCCATGTACCTATAATCCATTGTTTTTTATTTTTTCTTACTGTTTTGTTTCAAAACAGTGATGTACATATCCCAGCTTGTCTGCAATCATTGGTAGCCAGGGGTGACAGAACAACTAGTCCTGTACCACCTCCAAAGCAACAAGTTGTTGGAGTGTACCACTACACCCAGCAACAAGCACTTGTAGCTCTATGACTCTCCTAGCCATACACTTTGCTCCTTTCTACCTTAAGAGGCTTATCTTTTTAGAAAATAGAAAGCAGAATTTCCTACATTTATATTGTAATTTTGCACCAGCTCCCATGGTGCTCCGGACTCTGAATCCAGTGATCCAAGTTTGTATCTCAGTGGAACCTGTTCCTTAAGGAAGAGACCTGGTCAGTCATCCTATCAACTGAGACCATGAAACCCTATACAAACAGGCTGTCCAGACATGCCCCAGCATTGCTGAGGATGTGCTTCACTTTCACCTCATGTTGGAATTTTGTTCATTTGCTTTTCTATTTCTGTGGAGTTTTTGTTGTTGTTGTTTTCTTTTCAAGACAGGATTTCCTGGCCTCTAACTCATAAGAGTTCCGCCTGCCTCTGCCTCCCAAGTGCCTCTGTGGAATTTTTAATGGGTTTGGTGTGTATGTATGTGTGCATATGATGCTTGGGGTTGAACCCATATATTTATTTACTTAATTTATATTAGTGAACTGTCTTCCTGCACACCAGAGAGGGAATCAGATCCCATTACAGATAGTTGTGAGCCACCATGTGGTTGCTCAGAATTGAACTCAGGACCTGTGGAAGAACAGCAGTGCCCTTAACCACTGAGCCATTTCTTCAGCCCCCTTCCTTAGAGTTTTTAATAACAAGTTTATCATTATTATTTGGTGACTTGAAAATAATTTTCTTTGTGGTTTCTGCTCTGAATTTGATGTTTTATTCTTTGAAGTTCAAATTATTAGGACAACTATTACGGAGTAAATACTTTTAGTGAATTTTTTTTTAAAGATGTGTACTTTTTTTTATTTAAGGATATGAAAAAACATGTGAATGAAGAAGTTAATGAATTTCTAAAGTTTCTGCAGAATTCTGCAAAGAAATGTGCACAGGATTATAATATGCTGTCTGATGAGGCCCGTCTCTTCACAGAGGTAAAGATCACATTTACATAAACTGCTGAGCAATAAATAAGTGTGGCCTCTCTAAAGTGTGTGAAGAAGACCCTGCAGCTTAGGGAACCATCAGCTTCAGCAGTTTAGTTACACGGAGGCCAGTGCACTACTTAGTGTGTGAAATAGTAGAACTCATGACAGCTCGGAATATTGAGGTAGGCACTACAGTTCATATTGGAGGTAGCTTCGGAGGAAACCATTTGTTTGGACAGAGCTAGGTGACGGAGGGCTACAGAGCTTTAATGTGTTACTCAAAATTATTCACTGTTTAGAATTTAGGAATTTCTTGTTTCTGGAATTTTCTTAGAGGTCTTTTCGTTGTTTGGTAGCAGGGAACAGAAACTGAAAGTTGAGTTGGGGTGAAGGTGCATTGTCATACTTCAGATTACAGTGTGCACTGCAGCCTGTAAACACTTCAGGGGGTTCCTTTCTTTTTGTTCTTGAACGAGTGCTGAGTTAAATGAATGCAGTTGTAAGCACTGTAACATCCGGCACAGTTTCACTAAGATTTGCCGATAAGTAACCAGGGTGTACCTTACCACTTTGTGCTTGCTTATTAGTTTCCTTTTGTCTGTTGAATTCTTACAATGCCCACGACAGGACGGGAACATCATAAGTGTGTGCTCACTGGAACTACTGACAGGGAGGAAAGAGACTGTACCAATAAGTATATAGTTCACTGAGAATTTTAAAGCAGCTTTTCTGTTCCAGCCCACACATGTTAAGAGTGACGTCCTGAATAGCAGTAAGATGCATAGGTGGAAGAAAAAAATGTTAAACACAGCAGGGTTTGTGTAGTAGGAAAAGAGGAACAGGATATGGAATTATAAGCCGTGGCTCTGCCACTAAAGGTGCTATCACCGAGCCTGACTACCTGATTTCCATCCTAAGGATCTCCCCACGTTGTAGAAGGAGAGAGTTGATTCTTCCAACTTCTCTCTCCTATCACCTGCCTCTCTTTCCCCTCCTTCACACACACACTAAATTAATAATACATAAATAAATAATAAAGGTGTACTGAGCTACCTATTGATTTGTAACTTGAAGCACTTTATAACTATTTGAGGAGGGGGTTATAGATAGAAAGTTGGAGCTTCTGTGATCTAAAATACATCCTACCTGGTTGTGATGGTACATGCCTTTAATCCCAACACTTGGGAGGCAGAAACAGGTAGCTCTCTGATCTCTGAGTTCCAGGCCAGCCTGATGTACATAGTGACTTCCAGTCCAGCCTGAACTACACAGTGAGAGCCTGCCTGAAAAATAAAATATTTCCTACAAGGTCTAGGCACCATGCAATACAAAAGATGATACCTTAGAAGACAGCACATGTGTGCACTTTTAAAATTATCAAAACCTTCCCCAATGATGGCTCTGCTCCTCTGAGATACTTTCATGTTATCACAAATGTATGATTTTTCTTGGGTAAAGCTGTGGTATATCCTTCCCAACTATATTTCCTGGTAAGTCATTAAATATTGGAAACTGGAGAAGACATTTAAGAACTTAGTCTTTCTTTTTTTGTTTTTTTTTTTTTCAGAGCAGGTTGTCATGTAGCCCAGGCTGATCTTGAATCATTCATTGGCCCTCCTGCCTCTACCTCTCAAATGGCATTACAGACATGTTCATATGCACCCAGCCCCAGCTTCATGTGTTTCTTCTTTTGTAATACATTTTGTGCAGAAATCTTCATGTGGCTTCATTTCTTTTGTCAGTTTCCTAAGAAGCATAGCAAATATCTTATCTTTTCTATTTAATTTTAAATTTTAATAAGATCACTAATTTTAGTATTATTAAATACCACTATTTTAGGAAATTAGGTTAAAATTTGTTATGAAAACTAAGAGATTAAATCAAATAGGAAATGCACAGAATTGTGGATTATTAGAAGAAATAATGAGTGAAATGGATTCAACTTTGCAACTAATAAATTTATAGTTATATAAACCAAAGCACATTTGTTAGGGAAGTATAATACAAATGAGTAATTCTTATTTTCCATTTCACAGCAAATTCTAAGAGCTTGCATTGAACAAGTGAAAAAATACCCAGAATTTTATACTCTCCATGAAGTCACCAGCCTAATGGGATTCTTTCCTTTCAAAACAGAGATGGGGCTGAAGTTAGAAAAGACTCTTCTTGTTTTGGTAAGGTTTATTCTGTGAATGTGAAGTGGGTCCTGGGGGGCTTTGACTAGAAACATCATTTATGTCTTTACTATGTAGACACTGTTTAAACTTTTGGGATATATGATGCAGGTGCAACACCTTATGCTTTTAAAATACAGCTACTAATTTTGTTTCTTGACTTTTTCTTCCCACTTTTCTTAATACTTCTCAAATAAAACAGGGAATTCCATTTAAAGAAAATTTATTAACACATTTGAGAAATAAGTATACAGAAAGTGTATTTTAGCACTTCCCTTCTGTGTTGTGATTTATGCTTCATTTAAAAAAAAAAAAGGTGAAACTACGAAAGTAGCAGGAAGATTCCAGAAGACTCTGAATCTTTTTAGAAACAATAGCAGTAACAAAATTTTTCGTGGTTGTCAAGAAATACCGTGAAAGAATGTCTTGACTTAAGAAGGTTCTAAGATAGACATTTGAAATTTCAGTTACGTTTCCAATGTTGCAATAAAAATACATTAAGGCTTTTACAATAACTTTATTTTCCACTTATTTAGGGCAGTGCAAAGTTTGTAAAAACATCATTTCCCTCGATGCCCGTGAAGTTGCAGCTTTCAAAAGATGGCATGTCTTCCATTGAGACCCCACAGCAGAAAGCTGAAGCTATGCACTACGTAAGTCATAAGTGGCTTTCCTAAAAAGTTAAAATAATCCTAATAATTGTATTGCACAAAAGATGTGCGGCCTGGTTGTTCTAACATTGTTTCTCTGACGTTCCCATCTCCTCATCACTTTGTGGTGGAAATGTTGTGAGTGACCTAGATAATAAGATGTGCATTGTTTTGTTTATTATGAGCCATAAATCACAATACAGAACACAATTGTTTTTCAGGATATTAGTAAAGACCCGAATGCAGAGAAGCTTGTTTCGAGATACCATCCGCAGATAGCTCTGACTAGCCAAGCATTATTCACCTTGCTCAATAACCATGGACCAAGCTACAAGGAGCAGTGGGAAATCCCAGTGTGTGTGCAGATGATAACTGTGGAAGGTTTGTGATTTGGTGTGCCAAATAATGTACTCAGAAGGGTTGGAATTACCTCATCTCAGCTGTGCAGACATAGATGGCTGTGGGCCACACACAGATTTCCATCTTTTTTTAAGGAGAGTAAGAATCTGACATTTAAACTCAGTAGAGCTTTCCCTGCTCTAAAGTTGTGATAGAACTGACTGCTCAGACCTGTGGTACCTGCAGTTATGTTAAGAAACAAGACAGAGAAGAAATTTTTACTCGGGTGGCCAGAAGTCTATGGAAGTTGTGCAACTTCTGTTTGTCAGTGGTATGAAGGAATGCCTCACTCTGTTAGACAGTTTACAGGGAGCAAATTTCCAGGAATTCGTTGTTTGTTGTTGGGGACCAGATTTAAAGTATGTTGACAGAGGATAGCCTTTGTCACCAGTTAATGTTTGCACATTAATTCTTCTATTAGTCTGGTTCATATTTGACCATTTTTATAAGGATATAAATGAAAGATTGAATCTTCATTTATAAAGATAAAACAGTACTGTAGTGGCATTTCATTTGTATTTTAATAAATAAAGCTTACCTGAGGATCATGGAGTAAAACAGCCCCACTGGTCAACCTTACAGACCAGGCAGTGGTAACACACCTTTAATCCCAGTAGCCACACTAGTTGCCATAGAAGCTGGCTGGTGCATGCCTTTAATCCCAGCCTTAGAGAGGAATATAAAATGGGAGGAAACAGCTCTCAGACTTAGTCTCATTCTGAAGTTCCTGGAGGCAGAATTGCCATTTTCAGACTGAGGTCGGAGAGCCAGTGGCTGGCCGCTTTGCTTTTCAGATCTTCAGGTTGAACCCCAATTTCCTTCTCTGAGGTTTTATTAATCGTGCTTCACAGACTACAAGTTAAGAGTTAAGTGTGATCTCTTGTAAAAGTGTAAATGTGCTTTGCAAATTCCTAAAAGAACAAAGAAATTAAGATACTAACAATACAGCTCTAAAGCCCAGAAGCCTTTAAACATTGTTAGAGCACATTTCTCCTGCTGGCCGGGTCCTCTTCTCCTTTAGTACTAAGGGGCTTTTTTTAAAAATTTTTTTTTAAAAAGATATGTATTACAAGAGAGGCAGATGCAGGAGGCATGGCCCCACTGCCCTATCCTGTCTCTGTTTTGTGATCTTTCTGCCACACATCCTTTTTCCTTCTTTTTTTTTTTTTTTTAAATAAAACTACCAGATACTAATCACCACTTGCTTCTGTTTCTGTTTTAAGGTTCCAAACCAGTTAAAGTAATTTATATTAATTCACCACTTCCCCGAAAACAAATGACAATGAGAGAAAGAAATCAACTTTTCCATGAAGTTCCATTAAAACATGTACTATCAAAAAACACATCTGTTCCGGTCTCTGCAGTCTTTATGGACAAACCAGAAGAGTACACCTCTGAGATGGATGTATGTAATACTTTTTCTCCCTTGATATACTTGTTTACCCTTTGGAGCATAAACTTACATTGCAGGTCTCTAAACTTCATAGTTAAAATAGTCCTTAATATACATGTATTGAAACAGTACAATGATAAATGATTAACTCCCCAGGTTTTATGTATCACTTAAAAATTTTTAAAAGATTTGTATTTAGTCATATGTAGGTTTGTGTGTCTGCATGTTTGAGTGCGGGTGTGCTGAGAGGCCAAAGATGTCAGATCCTCTGGAACTCAAGTACGGGCTTTCATGAGCCACCTGATGTGAGTGCTATGAACTGAACCTGGACCCTCCTGAAAAGAGCAGCAAGGGCTCTTAGCTATTGAACCATCTCTGACCCCCTTACCAAAAATAAAATTTAAAAATCAGGACAGTGATCTGAGTATACATTTTCTGAAACATACATAAACAGCTGACAGATATATGAAAGAATGTTCACAATCACTAATTGTCATGGAAATGCAAATTAAAACCATAAGGAACCAAAGAGATGGCTCAATCTGTAAAGGGCTTGCTGTAGAAGCATGAAGATCTAGGTTCAGGTCCCTAGCTCCCACATAAAAAGCAGGTACGACTGGGCATGCCTGTAGACCCATGGAAAGAACATGTAGATCTTTTGGAGGCCATCAGCCAGCCAGCCTAGTTGAACAGTGAGTTTTAGGTTCAGAGTGAGTCTCTGTCTCTCAAAAAACAAGATAGAGAATGACTGAGGAAGAAGACATTTGACCTCAACTTTTGACTGCTACACACACACACATACACACACAAACGCCACAAAGAGGTATTATCTCTTAATAAGAATGGAAATAATACAAAGGATAAATGACAAGTGCTAGCCAAGCATGTGGCTCATATTGTGAACCCTAATACTTGGAAAGCTAAGGCAGACTTGTGAGACCAATCTCAGATTTTACAAGTAACAGATTAAAAAGGCTAATACTGAGGAGGGTGTGGAACACTTGTTCAGAATGCAGATTAGCTCAGCCACTACAGAAAACAGTGCGGAAGTTCCTTAAAAATAAGACTGCCATGTGTTCCAGCAACTGCCCAGTAAAGCATGCATTTCAAAGAAAATAACCAACCAGAGCACTTAGACCCTTGTGATTCTATATTGATTGCAACAGTATGCACAGTATCCCAGCTATGGAATCAGATTCAGTGTCCATTATTGGGCAACTGGATCAAGGAAATGAGGTATATAAATATATTGGGATACTAGTAAACCTTTTTAAAGAGAGGTTATTGTACTGTCATTAGCAACAGTATGGATGTACCTGAAGACCAGAATGTTAGATGAAATAAGCCAGGCACAGAACATGTGATTTTACCTTATAATGTGACATCTAAAAGATACATTCATAGAAGTGGACAGCAGAGCAGTGGTCACAGAAGCCAAAGAGGGCAGTGGGAAAGGCTGAAAAGAGATGAATTAACAGGTGGAGTCACAGTGAGACAAGTGAGGATTGGTGTGGTTCTGTAACAGAAGAAGACAATGGTAGTTAACAGTACTATGTAATTCAAAACATACAGGGCATTAGAGTGACAGGCATGATTTAAATATCAGTTTTAATGATATGTACTTAAAGATAATTTTTCTATAATTATTAAAGTTAAACATTTTGTTTGTAGAAAATAATTTATTCAACAAATATTGACTGTAGATTCTGTTCTGTGTGCTGAGGATGGATAAATAAGAATGCAGCCTGGGTTCTCTCAGCATTTACAGTGTAGTAGATGATGCAAACTGAATGTCCAGTAGCAGAAGCAGCAGGTACTGATAAATATGGAGAAAACCAGAATATGTTAAGAAATAGAGAAATGGACAGAAATGGGGCCATTTTATATTCAGGACCAAAAATACCTGAGGATACTAAATATGATCAGAGATTGTTAGTTAAGTAAGAAATCAAACAGTTTTAAATAACATAAAAATATTCTCTCACCCTTAAGAACTTACGCCATTTTAAGGCTGTTGGTGTTTTTGTTTTTGTATGTTCTTTTTTCTGTTTGCCATTTGAGCTTTGATATTTTTATGTTGTATCACAAAGCACTTCCAGCTTGTTTTATGTTTTATTCTTTTACATCTTTATTTTGGACTGAGTACTGGGGACAGGTGCATATCAGGAGATGAGAAGTGCCACAAAGAAACACAGTAGGTTAAGAAGGATAAAACGTCACAGAATGGCTTTGGTAATGGTGGACCTTTTCATTACTGATGACACCTAAAAATTATTGCTGGATAAAATATAGAAACTTATTTCTTACTAGCATTGTAGGAGGGGCTTATAAGATAATACGGATTTACAAAGCTGAGATATAGAGGAATGCAGAAGTCTAGGAGGCAGGCCACCATTTAGGTTCGTTTGTGCTTTTGATGCTATTTGCCAGTTCTGAAGAGATAACCAAAAAAGCCTGTATTTTGGCAGTATCATAGGATGAGGGAAACGAGGAAGGGTTCAGTTTCCCAGCAAGGCCTTTTACCCATAGAGTTGTGAGTGAGGGTTACATTGAAGGAACCGATTTCCTCAGAGGTTTTCAGCCTAACTTCCTCAGCCCTTGTTTGGAGTTCTGAGATAATTGGTGTCTCCTAAGATAGAAATGATCCTGAGGGGAAAGTGGTGTCTGTTGAGCCCCATATTGTGATACTAATTATTATTAATGTTTATTCTAGTTTTTGTTGCTTAAGTATTCTGAAATTCTCAGCTCCTTCTTTTAACTCAATAGGTTTGGATGTGTTTTTATTTTCTGAGTGCTTGGATTTGTTGTTTAAAGCTTCCTTAATAATTTCTAATTTTATTTACCTTTTAACTAGAGTAGGACCTTAGCAAATTTTTCTTTGCACAGTGTTGAACTTTTACTAACTTATAATCCACTTTTAGAATGGCCTATTGGGTTCTCTGAGGAAGATAGTATACATAGAATTTATAGGTTATACATTTCAGTCCTTCTTCTGTCTGTTTCTATCAATATTATACATCCTTCCTGTATCTGCATCTATTTATAGACAGTACCATTGAGCAGGCATGGTGATGTATTTTCCTCCTTTTTCTCTTACCCTGAACTCTGCTGACATTGCCTCTGTTACTCCTCTATTTATTTCTTGGTACCATGTCCAGTTTTGTTTTAACCTTGCTGTGTAGGATTGCCCTCCTGTTGGTGCCATATAGTCTCCCTTTGTTCTGGATTTGTTCATTTAATTAGAGCTGCCATGTGTTGAGGAGGTTGCTTACTGTGTGCCCGGCACAATGTCATGAAAATCCTTGCATATAATTTCACATTTGATCTTTAGAACAAATCCAGAAAGTAACCTTATTATTCTTGTTTTAGAAATAAGGGATGTGAGGTTCAGAGAAATCAGGTAATTTCTGTAAACCAGTCTTAATGCTTAATTACTCTCACAAACCTTACCCCAAAAGTCTAGTATATACTTGGCTCAGTCAAGTTTTCATGGCATTTATGAAGGTAAAAAGTATTCACTCTGCTAGGGCTGGAAATACAGCTTAGTAATAGAGTACTTGCCTACCATGCAAATAGTCCCAGGTTCAATCTTAAGTACCACAGGCAGTAAAAGGAAGAGCTGTATATGGTATGGCATACCTGTAATCCCAGCATATATGGAGGCAGGAAGTTTAGGACTTCAGAGTCAGTCTCTGATCCATAAGAAATTCAAGCTTGGACAATGTGTGGACCTGCTTGGAAGGAAAAAAACTAAAATTAATTAATTTTAAAAATGAGGGCTCTTTCATATTGAGGAGAGATCTCTGGTTCTTGACTTGAGGGTAGAATATTCTTCAATAGTTGAAAGCTATTTGTAGTTCTTCTGTTACCAGGATAGTACATAAAGACTACAACTTCAGTGACTTCATGTCCCAGAATACTAAGAGCTACTTCCTGTCCATTGTAGTATGTTCCTTGGTGTTTGCCTTGAGTGGATTTTAAAAGTGTCACTGATTGATATTAGGAGACTCTTGCCTAACAGCAGTAAAGAAACTGCCCTCCTGGTCAGCTAAGATCAAGGCTTTCCCAGAGTTTATGAATTGGGCATACTTGGACCTCTCTTACTGTTGGACTCTCCATCTCTTCTTGAGGGTCTTGTCTGTTTTCTTGTTTGTTAATACTCCTCTTTGGGTCTGGCATTTCAAAATTCAGTTTCCTGTGCTATTCTACCTTGACTGATGAGTCTATATGAATATTTTCAAGGGGTAACAGAATTAAATACCTAAATGTAAGTTGTATACATTTTAAAGACTTTTCTGTTTGTGTGAACATTTATATGGAGGTGGGAGGGTAAGTGTATGTGCACACATGTAGAGGTCAGAGGTTAACACAGAGTATCTATCTTTATCACTCTCTATTTTGTTTTTGAGATTCAGTCTCTCACTGATCTTGAGACTTAACTTTTTCAGTTAGACCGATTGGCTAGAAAGTCCCTGGGATCTTCCTCCACTGTAGTCCCGTCCCCTCCCCTCCCATAACACTGGAATTGCTGGCACACATCACCATGTCTGGCTTTTACTTGTGTACTGGAGATCCAGACTCAGGTCATGTGCTTGAATAGAAATCCTTTTACTCACTGAGCTATCTTCCAAGTCCCGTCTTTCTGATTCTGAAAACATGAACTGCGATGTTAGAGATAAGGGCACTAAGAGTTAGGTAACTGTGGCCTGAACTTTTCCCTAATAATTTGCCAATATATTTTCTTCCAAGATACCCACTGAAGCTAATGAGTGCCGAAAAATTGAGACTCTGGAAAATATGGATCTAGATTTTGATGATGATGTCACAGAACTTGAAACCTTTGGAGTAACTACCACTAATTCATCCAGGTCACCAAGTTCAGAAAGTGACTCCTCTGTACCCATCTTGACAGATGTCTACACAGCCCCCAAAGTAGCAGCTGCACCTGTGGTACCAGCTACACCTGAGGTACCAGCTTCACCAAACATTACTGAGGATTCTAGAAGCTTATGTCAGATGCTGATGAAACAATTACAGAAGGAGAAACAGCTGTTCTCTAGTGTGGAAAGTGGTCCTGAAGGGTGCAAAAATAAAGATGATCAGGGACTGGAATCATGTCATGAAGAGGTTCCCAGTGCCAGTGCAAAATCTTTAATACAAGACATTGAAGTCCACAAAACATCTGATGGAATCTCTAAGGAAAGCGATGTAGGTATGCTATGTACCAATGATAAAAGACCAAGTGTTCAGGGGAACCCTGACAATGCCAACAGAACAGCTATTGCATCAGAAACAGCTGAAACTGAGAAAGGGATTTCTTGTGGTAGTGATACAGATGAAGATTGTTTAATCATTGATACAGAGAGTAAAAGTAATAGTGACGGAAAGAAGGCTGATGTGGGCTCTAGACCAGCAAGTCCAAATTCTTCAGCACAGGCTTCTGTGGGAAAACAGACTACTACTATGGTTTCTGATGAGTCTTGTGTTTTAAAGAAACCTATCAAAAGAGTCTATAAAAAATTTGATCCAGTTGGAGAAATTCTAAAAATGCAGGATGAGCTTTTAAAGCCAGTTTCTAGGAAAATGCCTGAGTTGCCCTTGATTAATTCAGAAGAATCTAAACAACCATCTGCTTCTGAGCAACCCTCTGCTACTTCAGATGCCTCTAGCTGGCCAAAATCCAGTTGGCCTTCTGCGTTTCAGAAGCCTAAAGGACGTAAGTAAATATCAAGAACTTACCAGTTTCTTTATTCCTTATCCTTAGCTTTTTTTCCCCTTCTTTCATTCTATTATAACCCATTTTATAATTTTTACCTAGTCACTGACATTTCATTTCAGTCTGTTGATCAAAGTTTCTGCTTCCACTGTGTCCTCTTTGTATATCTACCCAATTTGTATGTGTGTTATAACCTGTTTACCCAGTATGTACATAGGATGGCTACTGCTCTGATGGAGGGAGTCATAAACGTTGGCCTGTCCAGACCTTCTGTGCCTTATGTAATAGACTGCAGAATGAGTGTGACAGTGCTGCTCAGTCTGCCTGGCTTAAAAATAGCAGGACCTTTTAAGTTCTTTCTTCTCACTGCTTATCACCCTGATGCATGCTTTGCCCAGTGCTCATGGAGGTATTTGTGAAAAGTAAGAGAACTTTAAAACTCTGGTTGCAGCTCTCTGCTACAATGTCAGTAAGTAAATATGGCCTGAGGTGGAGAATTGACAGTCACATAGAGTTATTGAGTTGTTATATCACAGATTACAATGCATAAAGAGGTAGCATATTTTTAAATGGTAATGAGGAATGTTTTTAAAAGGATTGCCATATGAACTTCAAGACTATGTTGAAGATACATCAGAATATATAGCTCCTCAAGAAGGAAATTTTGTCTATAAGTTGTTCAGCCTGCAAGACCTGTTGTTACTTGTGCGGTGCAGCGTCCAGAGGATAGAGACAAGACCACGTTCCAAAAAACGGAAGAAGATCAGAAGAGTAAGTTATCTGAGAAGTTGTGATGTATGAGTGATAATCCCAAATACTGAACATGGCATTCTAACAAAATTTGGCTTTAACTTTTTGATCACACCTATAGTTTTTCTAGGTAAACTTCTTTTAGTAAGATGTCGAAATCAGATACACACACCATTGTCATAAATGTTGGTAACCACCATGACTAGTCCATATGAACTCTAGGAAAAATATCATGCAGATTGACTTGACCAAACTAATCTTTATAGCCTGTGTATGTATGACCTTGCATTTCCTTGTTACCTGTGAGCCCTTTCTTTACCCTGAGGTCTTTCTCAACATCTTTTAGAAACAACCTTTAAAAGAGTCCCAGAGTTTCAGGGCTACTGGGGTGCTAGTCTCTGCTGTCTTTTCCCTGTGGGTCCTCTTGGGGCATGATATAAATTCTCTTCAGTGAAAGAAGCAAATGATTGTTAGTTTTCCCAGTGTCCCTTCTGTGACTGAGCTTCTTTTTTAGAACACTTGGCACTCTTTCATGTGATTCTAAATACTGATAGATAAAGGGAAGCTTTTGATTTAGTTGATTGCTAAGAAGTACTGACTTGTCTTTTATTGTTTTTAACAGAATTCTTTTTTTTGAAACGTCCATTTATTGAGAGAGAGAGGTGTGTGTGTTGTGTTTGTGTGTGTATGTGTGGTGTGCAATCTCGCACGTACATGTGCATGAACACACTTGTGTGCATGGAGTTATGGAGGTCAGAGGACAACTTTTGGAAATTGATTCTCTCCTTCTACCATGTGGGTTCCTAGGATGGAGCTCGGGTCATAGGGCTTGGTGGGAAGCACCTGGCCTGTGGAACCATTTTACCAGGCCAACAGAACTTCTTAAATTGTGTTCTTTTCTTTTTTATTATTTTATGTGCCTGCGTGGTTTCCCTGCATGCATGTCTGTGCACCACTTTTGTGTGCCTGGTACCTACATATGCCAGAAAAGTGAGTTGGGTACCTTGGAACTGGAGTTAGACATTTGTGAGCCACCATGTGCGTGCTGGGAATCAAACCAGACCCTCTGAAAGAGCAGCCAGAGTGTTCTTAACTACTGAACCATCCATCTTTCCAGCCCCATTTTTTTGTTGTTGTTTTGCTTTATTTTTAAGTTTTATTTTTGTACTTACTTGTGCTTTCATTTTTTGTAGTCAGCTTCATTTCTTTCATATGCCACCCTGTGAATCCATACCACTTTTTCTTTTTCTTTTCATTTATATACTCAAAAATAATTGATGTTAGTAGCTCAGGGAAGTTTTGGACACCAGTTTAATTCTTGACCAAGACAACTTGGTAAGGATCATTATCATTCGCTCAAAAAGGGAAATTTATAGAAGCCAAGCTGTAAGCATCTAGGAGAAAATTATTCATCAAGATGTCAAAACAATTGAGCCCCAAAGAATATCTAAATAGAAGTCTTATATTTCTGACTGTCAAGATTTAAACTTGAAAGTTTTTCAAGGAATGCTTGTCCCTTACATCAGCTATTCATTATGTGTGGTGGTTTAGTGCACATGGTATAATTCATATACTATAACATATGCCCCTTGTAATTAAGCTCAGTTTTTCTCTTTTTCTCAAATGTTAGTACCACAGAAACTCAGTACATAGGTGAGAAAATGTGAGAGGTTGGGAGACTAGGGGGTCTTTATAAGGAACTTTAGAAGGAAGTTAGTATCCACACTAGTTTAAAAAAAAATTGTCATTTCAGAATGTATTCTTGCAGTTTTTCCTCCCTAAGAGCCAGCTAATTCAAAGTTTTCAGGTTTGCAAGTTTAGCTCCTGGTGTTCAAGAATATTGTCTCTGATTTTTCCTGAACTCTTTAGTTTTGTGTTGTTGTTGAAAATCTTACTTCTTCAAACAGAATTCTGCTTAATAATAATTACAGCACTTTGGAGACTGAGGCAGGAGTATTGTCAGAAGTTGAGGCCAGCTGCTCTACATAGTAAGTTCCAGGCCAGCCTGGGCAATAGACTAAGCACCTGTCTCAAAAAGCTGCACCCCTCCCCCCATAAAAACACACCAAAGCTGCCTATTAGAAGAGAACTTAAAGTAGCAGCCAGTTTGAGAGAACAGAAGTGAAGAGTTGCTGTGGACCAAGACAAAGCTGGAGCTTACCAGTTCATCCACGTCAGCTAACCACTGGATGGCTATTTGCTCTTCACTATTCCAGCTAGCCACACATCCCAAGTACTGCATTTTAAAATGGTTAACAGTTTTACATCCAGTTACCCAAATCTTACATTGGCATTGAAGGTAGGGGTGTGTGTGTGTGTGTGTGTGTGTGTGTGTGTGTGTGTGTGTGTGTGTGTGTGTGTGTGTTTAAGCTGCTTAAAAGTGCACTGTGTCAGGTAGACTAGAAGTTGCTCAGTGGTACTGAGAAGACTAGCCATGAACTGTCTGTTTAGGAAAGTGTTTTAGGGTTTAAGAGGTGCATGCACACAGAAACAAGAGCACCTTTCACTTGAGCAGCACAGACTAGAGCACCCTTTGGGGGCATGAGAATCTTATATCACAAATCTTGATTGTGATTTACACTTCTATTGTTGAAACTGAGGAGTGAGAAAACATGGAGGCCCTTCCCATGGCTTCCTGGAGATGGCAGTAGAATACATACAGAAATAAAGTCAGATTTAATACTTAGTTTTATATTGATGAAAAGCATACTCCCCTAAAAAAAAACCTCAAACTATCTGTATCTTGATGTATATTTTCCATACATAGATAACACTGTAATCCATTTAAGATCCATAAAGATGTTCATCTTCCCTTTGCATCACCTGTTCTTTTCCATTTCTGGCATAATCAGCTATGTCACTGAACATATTTCTTAGCTCCCTGACCCAAGGCTTAAAGTTTTTGATTGGGTTTTGATTTATTGTGCATATGTAAGTGGTGTATGAGCACTTCTGTGCTATGAAACGTGTGGAGATCAGAGGACACTTGCTAGAGTCTGTTCTCCTATATTTTATATGTATTCAGGTTGTCAGTTTTTACAGCAAACAGTTTATCTGCTGAGCCATCTCACTGACCCAAATTTTCCAGCACCCTAGACCTTTCAATTTTTGTCTCCAGATTCTATTTGTTTTAAAGTTAGGCTAAATCATATTATTTGCTAAGGAACTGTTATATATGATACAATGATTTTAATCCAATCACAATTTTTATTTCTTTTTTTTTTTTTAATGTGAACCACAGCCTCTTAAATTGCAAAACCTTCAGCATCATTTGAGTCTACAGTTTAGCAGAGTCACCAGGTTATTACATGCTTACATTTTAGGCAATATTACCTTTAGGAGTCACCACTTTATCCTCTTACAGAAATCAGAAATAGTCACACAAACCACACCTTTCTGTGTGCTGGTGGCTAAAATACTGAGTTTGAATTGTTCTTAGCACTACTGTTGTTCCAAAGCTACTAAACCACCTTAGGAAAGCCAGAAACTGAGAAACAACAATAAAATGTTTTTAGATTTGTGAAAGACAGCACCTTACTTTAATTTTTAAAATGCTAACTAGCCATGTTATTTGAGTAGATTCTGTAAACCTTGTGTCTTCTGAAGCAGGGAATGGAGAATCCTGTTGAGAGTAGAATTTTCAGACTGGGGATGTAAAATAGCTCAGTGGTAGAGCATGTGACCCTGGGTTTAATGTCCAGCACCATCAGAAAGAATTAGGTTTTCATTGGTAGAAGATAACATGGTTGCTACAGTATTCACAAATAGGTACTTAACTTGCATTTCCACCCTTAGACTAGTAATAGGGATAGTCATTTTGCGCCATCTGCTTGATATCCTAACCAGTAAGCTCTAAGTGGATAATTTGTCATATGCTTAGTGCTTGGAATAAAGTCCTTGTGTTGTAAAGATAGTAACATCCACAGTTGTTCTGCAGGTATTAATGCTCATTCTTAGGAAGAAAACAAGCTTCCCGGGGTATCTGAGTGACTGCTGTCTAAAGCAGGGAGGGTTCTTTTTCTTTCTTTTGAGAAGTATTAGTATATGTTAATCACTGCCTTCTAGCATTTAACTTTGGACCTAGGAACAATTGCATGTGCTGGAGTCTCAAGGAGTCTGCTTGTGAATCACATTTCCTGGCAGAGAGAAAACATGATGCAGTATGTGGGGAGTTGGTCTGTCTGTGTTGGAGATGAGGGTGGTGGTGAGGGATCTGTTATCCATCCTCCACTTTCTGAATCTACTCCTCAGAGGCAAATGTATCCATATCTTCCTATCCATATCCTACACTATACAAAAATAAATAAAATTAAATTTCCTGCAGGCATTTGAAAACTCCTGGCTATATAGGCAAATGTATTTTCTATGAGTAGTAAATTTTGTTTTTGTTTGGGTTTTGATTTATTGTATATATGTATGGTCTGTGGGCACTTGTATACCATGGAGTGTGTGTGGAGATTAGATCTGGAGCTTTGACAAAATGCAATTTTGCATTACAGCAATTTCCAGTTTACGTGCTACCAAAAGTAGAGTATCAAGGTTGTTATGGAGTTGAAGCTCTGACTGAAAGCGAGCTCTGTCGCTTCTGGACTGAAAGTTTATTGCATTCCAACTGCTCGTTTTATGTTGGTGAGTCTATAGGAGTCCTCTTCCCCTTTGTAATTCCCTTTAAATATTTGCCTTTAAATTCAGCTGTGCATACTTCCATTTTTGTCCTTTTTTGTTTTCCATTCTCTGATTATGCTGACTGTAGTTAAACAGTGACAGAGAGTATTGGTGAGCTTTTAAATTGATTTATACATATTTTGTAATTTTCTTACAATTATAATGACATTGTCTTAGAAATCTCATCTTGAAACAGCTTTGACTTTATTTTGGTTTTGAAGTTTTGAACAGAAGGGAGTTAGCAGGGTTTTAAATGATGTCGCCAGGGTTCTTGATAGTTAACATGCTTCACATGACAAGTTTCTTGCTCTTGTTCATGCTGTTCTTTCACAGTGGAATGCTACATGCTGAACATCTCTCATCCCTTGTCTTGGTCTCTGCACCAATACAGATCAGTACAATATTGGTCTGTCTGCCCTATTGACTCCCATCTCCCCCAGTCTTTCCCTTCTTTGATCTCTAAATGTATTATCTTTACTTGTTTGTTACTTCCTACGTTATTCTTTCTTAGGTCATGCCTTTTTCCTGGTAGACAGTGCATAGTTCAAAGTAGGAGCCTGGTAAAGCTTTGTATATTCCTGGTACAAGCATAAATCTGATGCTCTGTATGTAGTGAGTGCTCTGTATTTTTCTTTCCTGATCTAGAAACAGTGGTTATTTATTTGAAAATTTGCCTCCATTCTGATTAATCAATATTTGAGGGGGAGTTGTTGTTGTTTATTTTTTATATAGTAACTGAATGGCCTTAAGTTCACAATTTTACCTCAGCCTCCCGAGTGCTGGAATTAGTCTTGTGCTGCCACACCTGGCTAATGTTCTAGGCCTCTCCTCCATTGTCAGACACACACACAGCCAAACATTTGTTTTAGTAGTTTCCATCAATAATCAGGATTCTAATGTTTCTCCAAAGCCTTCATACTACACAACATCCTTCATGTAAAGCATTTAAAAGCAGTTGCCAACCACATCTACTTGAGGAAAGGATTTTTTAAAAGTTATCAGTGAACTTTTTACAGTACTGACAGATGATGTAGACTCATTTTCTAATGTTCCATTTAACAAAGGAGTTTTTACAGGTCCTAAGGAGTTAGTGCCTTGGGTCTAACTAGCCCAAAGACTTGCTCATTGATACTCCTTTCATCTTCATGTGATAGGATATTGTATATGGTTTCTGTGACACTTTGTTGAAGGACATGAGATATTAGGGGCTTTGGATTTTATTTTGATACAGATATGCAAGCATATGAGTGAGCAGGCATACTCCTTTCTTGTCATGGTGCTAGGGACAGACCCCAGGTAAGCACTGTACCTCTGAGCTGCACCCATAACCCAGGAACAGACTTTTAAATGCTACATTAAAAGTATCCATCAGGCAGGGTGTGGTGGTACACGCCTTTTACCCCAGGAGGCAGAGCCAGGTGGATCTCTGTGAGTTCAAGGCCAGCCTGGTCTACAAAGTGAATTCCAGGATAGCCTAGGCTTTATGGAGAAACCCTGTCTCAAGATTCCCCCCCCTCCACACACAAGAAGTTTCCATCAGTATTAGGAGCTTACAAGTGTTGTAGTACTCTTAAGAAGAATGCTCAATGAAATCACTTGAAGTGCTTTCCCTTGAGTGTCTGATTGAGTAGTCCAGAATGGGATCTGGGTCTTTATGTTTTAACACAATCTCAGGTAATAATACCGCTAGTCTCTGGCACTCTGAGAACCACCATAGCTCACAGTACAATAAACACACTTGCTTTTGTTTGTTTGTTTGCTTGCTTACTTTGCTATATGTAAATATGCTCACCTCCTTCTCTAGATTACAGTGTCTCTTACCCATTATAAACCTTAAGAGTTACTCCTTTAAGAAAGCCTGTAGTCTCATCATTAACTCTTCTATCTACTGTCCAGTAGATATGGTATGTGAAGCTATAATATTTATCAGATCATCAAGTTGGCATTCAGTCAGTCCTTACTTTACACAGTTCTTATGAGCATGACCTCTGTTATGGCTGTATATTAAGAGTAGAAATTGCATATAAACTTTACTGCCAGCTCCTCAATCCACTAATTATGATGTAGAGTACAGACATACATGAGCAGTGACTGCCTGTGTCCCTTTCAGTCTGCATTGATTGGTCATTGTGTACCTCTTAGCAGTTCATGTACAGAAATCAGATGTGTAGTGTGATGCCTCCTTGTCTTCCCATGGTCAGCCATATTGAGATTTTATGAGAATAGATAATGAAAACAAGAAATTGGCTAGCAAAGATTAAGATAAAGGGAAAAAAAGCAGAATCGGAAAACTCTGAAAAGGTAATATCGCTGGAGATTGTAATCAAACTTGCATGGAGCTGTAGAAGTAGCTGCCTGGGAATGCTGACACTCACACTGCTCAGGATACTGTTCATTCGCTCCAGAGAAACTGAGTGGTGCCTCACCTATTGACATGAACGAGGACAGTGGTGTGACATCAGAGATGAAGTAATGCAGGCATAGGTTTTAAAGGAATTCTTGTATAGACTATGGGAGTTGATCCTAACTTAGCCAAGAGTATAGCAATTACCACAGCGGGGAAAGCTGCTTCTGTGTCAGGCTGTCCGAGAAGGCGGTGAGCACTGATCAAACTACTCTGGGTAAAACTTTGGAAAATGTGGATTCATGCTGTTTTTGATGTTTTGAATTGCAGTATACTAAGTGCATATTTTTCATATTTTATTTCTTTAAATACTTAAATTGATGGAGATTTTGTTTTGATAAAACATGTTAAAATAGTGAAATAATTGTAAATTTCCCTACTTATTGTTACAATACATGATTTCAGCCTGTACGATTGTTTTTACAAATTTGTGCTGCATGTAAAGCTAGGACTGACTACATATGTATGGATTCTATATAAATGATGCATGAACATAAAGGCTTAATTTTTGCTGTCTAAAGCAGTGCCTCCCAAATGTACCTCATCTTAAAGTATGATCTAAAACAGAGATTGTTTATGAATAAAGGACCATGGCCAGAGCTTTCACCTTCTCAAATCTGGCTCAAGTGCTCCAGGCACTGAAAAAACTCACTTGAGCCCTCAGGTGAGAAGGCTCCAGTGTTGAGAGTTCCCTCCTTGAGGAAGCAGGCCTTCATAGACCTTATGACAGGACTCTGTGTAGTTAGTTCTTTGATAGATTGTATTTGCTGGGTACTATACTACATACTTTTTATGGTTGGATTTTTTTAAAAAGGTAAGTGCTGTTAGTAGTCTCAAATGTTTATTTATTAAACATCAAAAATACATTATTGCATTTAATATTCTCTTTATAGCTATGAAACCATTAAAATGTCTTTATTATTGGAAATGTCACATATAATGAGCACTAGAAATGGAGAGGTGAAACTAAAGTTGGCATAAGAAATAACAAGTGACTGTGGGAATAAATGGATATGTTGTCTTAGAGGGAAGACATCTAGTAAAAATGTTTCTAATTAACTTCTTTGAGCATAAACCAAATGATATTAAAGTAGGCTAGATATTGAAATGAGATATTAAACTATATGCAATTTTTGTAGTCCCGATGACTGATACCTACTTTCTGAGGAACTTGTTTTAACAAAATATTAGGAGCTAAAAGTATAAATAAATCTAAAACATTATATTCAGCATTGGTGGGTGTTACTCTGTGATGTTTTTAACCTTCATATGGTAGTAGTAGCATGCCCTTTGTGCTGACCCACGTGTGTTGTATTTACCCTGATCAGGATCTCCTCTGTCACTTAGTACATTGCAGCAGCTCAGTGCATGTCTCAGCTTATTTTGTTTTAAAGTTTGCACATTACTTTCTACAACAGAATGTAATTTTAAGAATATAATGTTTGAGATTTTGTGAATTATAGGTTTATATCAGGCATACAAGAAAATAAGACTTTGAATAGATTGCTTTACTCACAGAAACATTTATGATTGCTTTAATTAAAAAAATCTGTTTATAGTCTAAGTTTTACAGTAATGTGTTTTTGAGACTTATTGAGCATGCCCAGTCCACAGATTGGATGTTTAACTGCTTAGTTACATGAGGAGCTCATGCTTCCCTTACAGCGTCATGAAGATGCAGCTTTAGTGGGAGCTAGAAACACTAATGGCTGAGCAGTTTTTGCTCAATAATCCTGTTTGGGGAGTGTGGGCATGTGTCAACTTTCCTATATTCAGCATATATTTTTAAATGAATGCATGCCATAATTTGTATTTTATATCATTGTAAGTTCAAGTTTACTTGGTAGCTAGTGAGATATATTCCTCCTTTTAAATAATACAAAGTCCTTTATAGTTGTTTAAAAAGTGTAAAATCATCTTTATATAGAGAGACTAGTTAACTAGTTCATTTTGTGTTATAATCTCAGTGACTTGGGTTTCTTTAAGATCAGTGTTTTCTTTCAGGGCATATTGATGCATTTACTTCAAAGCTTTTCATGCTAGAAGAAATCACCTCAGAAGAATTAAAAGAAAAGCTTGCAGCACTCAAGTAAGGAAGTGCTTTGTGGTGGACACTGAAAAGACTTCACTCCTGTAATGTGGTCTCAGATTTTCCTTTACCTCTAAATAGTGATGATTGATTTCTTTCAAGATCTTGAGGGCCCCCAACCCAATTTACATTATTTGTCTCCATCTGCAAAGAAATGTACTGCTAATAACATGTCTTCCCATTTTAAAGAAAGGAGGCTAGAGCCAGAGAGTATGTTGTATTAAAGTGCAATAGAAGCAAACATTCTGGCCTTATGTAGAGAAGGGAAGGATGAGACAGCCACAGACTTTCAGCTATGGGGATTATGTGACTGATTGGAAAACCAGACTTCTGAAAATTTGCCCATCCTACCAAATATTAGACATCAGAACTAAACAAGTGGTCCTCAGAACTCTTGAGTGCGCCTCATTGTGAGGGAAAATAGGTTATAATAATAGACTGTCTCATTTTATCATACAACTTGGCATGAAAGGCTTTTTGTAGCATCATGGCCATTTCCTATACAGAGAAGCTGGGACTGAGAAGCTCACCCCAGTGCAGGCTGAGCTGGGAACACAACCTTGCTGCAAAGCTCCACTTGACTTGACACACTTCTGTGAGGGAACGATCAAATTTGAACTCTGTTTACCCTAAGTGTCTGCTCTGTAAGAACTGCCTTATATGTGTTCATAGGAAAGTTATGCTGGGCGGTGGTGATGCACGCCTTTAATCCCAGCACTTGGGAGGCAGAGGCAGGCAAATCTCTGTGAGTTTGAGGCCAACCTGATCTACAGAATGAGTTTCAGGACAGGCGCCAAAGCTACACAGAGAAACCCTGTTTAGAAAAAAAAAGAAAAAAGGAAAGAAAAAGTCATGACAACATTACTGACACTTCACTTTCAATGAAAGTCTTTTTTTTAAAAAAAAAGAAATAATAATGGAAATAAGTTTATATGTAAATGAGGCACCAAGGAAATACCTAGATACCTAGAATAATACTCCCTCTTTCCCATGGACTAGTCTGTCCCCACTTTGTGCTTCTGTCATTGCACATGCATA
The DNA here is from genome assembly GCA_004026605.1 of Ondatra zibethicus. Classification (NCBI taxonomy): domain Eukaryota; kingdom Metazoa; phylum Chordata; class Mammalia; order Rodentia; family Cricetidae; genus Ondatra; species Ondatra zibethicus. Next base: position 141,247 of record PVIU01000674.1, on the reverse strand, counting down.
AAGTCAATTTTCTTGGCAACTGATTACAGCTGTTCTGTGTTTTTATATTGTTTCAATAATTTTTACTTATATGATTATAAGAGCTCTAACACAGAGCCAAATACTTCATAAACATGAAAAGAAGGCATCTAAGTGTCTTTCCCTAGCACAGTCTTCTTGCTAGTTGGTCCTTGTCCTGCATTATTGGCCTGCTGGTGCCTTTGACTGTGAGCAGTAGACCACACATGTTATTAGTGAGGCTTTCTAGGTTTGTTTTGTTTTTTCAGTCTAATTTCACTTCAGTTTCTTCTGTTTAATAATAGGATTTCAAGTTTATTTAACATTCTCCAGCACGTTCTAAAGAAATTATGTAGGTAAGTACTTTGGGGTATTTTGCATAGGTATTTTGATTTTTTTTTTTTTTTTTTGCTGGAAGTTATTAGAAGCTTTGTCAATATGTTGTTAGAGATAGATGAAAACACTAAAAGTGTACAAGTCTTTTATCAGTTAAAATTCTAAAAATATGAGTGAAAAGATAACATGATAGTGTCTGGCTGTAATGAAATGGCAAATGTATTTATTTCATGCATATTTCTCTCTCTCACACTCTCTCTCTCTCATACATACACACAGACATACACATAGTACATGCTTACACACACACACACACACACACACACACATAGATCCTTACTGTAATAGCCCAGTCTAACTTCAAACTTCAGTCTTCTAAGATAAATGAGTTTCATTGATTAGAAACTCAATATTTGAAGTATTATTTATTCTTTCTACCAAATAGTCATTTGCCTCCTTATATGAAAGTGATGAGAGAGGGAAAAGCCTTCCTAGAAGCTAATAATAATTCTCTGGACCTCCTTTGTCAGCACCAGTTACTTTGAGTTTTAAAAGTTGGTGAAAAGGTAGCTCATTATGTCTGGAGGCAGAGCTATATAACTAAAGCTGATCATCTTCATTTTAATAATGTGAAAAAGAACTGTTCTCTTTGCCCCTTTGGCTTAGAGATTGTGTATTCCCAAAAAAACATGGTACACTGCCCCATGCCTTTTGTTCTTTATGATGATGCAGTGAATCCCTTGAAGCTTTCCAGTAAGCAAAGAAAAATGTAGTAGATTGGCCATCATCAGTTATTGTATTAATAGAGGATTGTGATTGAGGCTCTGACCTGTGTGCACAGAACTATGGACAGATTGCTTAACATCTCATGTTTATTTATCCCAATTTGGAGTTATGCTTGAACCCCTGTGTGAAGGATTTAATATGAAGGTGGATAGTGGGGCAAAATAGTAGTTAACTCATAAACACACAAGCCTGCTCTATTTTCTACATCTTTCCTGCATGTTCCTTCACCTGTTTCTGACATGTCACATGTATTTTTCTTTTTGTGTTTCTATTCTCTTGCCTATTAGAAACCAAGTACACTGTTGAATGAATGAAATATATGGTTGGAGTATATCATGGATTAGAGAGTTAGATGGATTGTTTTTCCATTAAGTGATTGACTTTTACAAATTGATAAAGCAGTACAAAAGGAAATGGTCAGATATTTCTGAATTTTGGAATAAAAACGCTAAATTTCATTGTCGGGGGGGGGTATAGTTTTAAAGGCTTCTGAAATCTTAACCTTTCCTGGTCCTGAAATACTTTCAGAGGTGGCATTCTCTTCCTGTGGTAGCTCTGTTTTGCTATGTGGGGTTAGGAGAACATGGTGACATTGGCACTATAAGCCCAGTGAGTTGAGTCTCCCATGTTGGATGCAGTTTGCAGGATGGGTCCTACTTGCTGTCTCACGCAGCAGAAGATTCTTCACTCCTGATCTACAAGACTTCAGATGGAAAAGTTACTAGGACGGCGTATAATTTGCATAAAGCGCATTGTGACCTTCCTGGCGTACCTTCCAGTCTCTCGGTTCCTTGGGTCCCATTAGATCCCAGTTACCTGTTACCATACCACATCCATCATGGAAGAATTCCTTGTACTTTTCCACCTAAGTCACTGCGCCCTGTAGCACAACCAAAGGTAAGATCTTTTTTATGATTAATATCCTATTTGGTTGTTGATTACTAATCTGTTTCTCTGACTCCCTTCAATGGATATCTGCATTTGCTCTGGTAGCCATGTAGCATCTGAAACCTTTGTCTGTATTGTAAGTAGAAATTGCTTTCTTATAAGTTTTATAAATCAGCTAAAGAAATCTCTCCTATCTTGCTGTATGTGTGCATGCATGAGGCATCCATAAAGGTTAGTGTCTGGGTTTCTGCCCAAAGCAAATTTGTATTTTCCTAGTTCTTATTTATGTATATCCTTTTCCATTAAACAATTGAAGCAATTTGCAAAAAGTCCATGTAATAAAATTATGATATAATAAAAATCAGTAATATGGTGAAATATTTAAAAGCAAGTATTAGTAATTAGTGAGTGAAGTGGCTTATTAAAATATAGTAAAATATTAAGAGCTAAGTACTTTGTAACTTAGGGTTTATTGAATTACTATTAATGTTATAGTCATAAAACTCTTCTGGAAATGTCAGTTGAATAGCATTTTTTTCTTTTCTTTCTTTTTTGAGTGGGGGGAGATCTTCAAAACAGGATTTCTCTGTGTTGCTCTGGCTGTTCTGGAACTTGCTTTGTAGACCAGGTTGGCCTTGAACTCTCAACGATCCACTTGCCTCTGCCTCCCAAGTGCTGGGATTAAAGGTGTGTACTATCACACCTAGCTGAGTAGCATTTTTTTATTGAGCTCTGTATTTTTCTTCACTTCCCTCCCTTTCTCTCCCCTCCCCTTCTATGCTCTCCCATGGTCCCCATGCTCCCAGTTTACTCAGGAGATCTTGTCTTTTACTACTTTCCATGTAGATTAGATCTATGTATGTCTCTCTTAGGGTCCTCATTGTTCTAGGTTCTCTGGGATTGTGAATTGTAGGCTTTGCTTTATGTCTAAAAGCCACTTATAAGTGAATACATATGATATTTGTCTTTCTGGGTTATCTCACTCAATATTATGTTTTCTAGATCCATCCATTTGCCCACAAATTTCAAGATGTCATTTTTTTTCTGTTGTGCAGTCCTCCATTGTGTAAATGTACCACATTTTCCTTATCCGAGCTTTTAGGTTGTTTCCAGGTTCTGGGTGTGACAAACAATACTACTATGAACATAGTTGAGCACATGTCTTTGTGGTATGATTGAGCATCCTTTGGGTATATACCCAAAAGTGGTATTGCTGGGTCTTGAGGTAGGTTGTTTTCTGATTTTGTGAGAAATTGCCATACTGATATCCAAAAGGGCGGTACCAGCTTGCACTCCCACCAGCAGTGGAAGAGTGTTCCCTTTACCCCACATCCTTTCCTGCATAGGTTGTCATCAGTGTTTTTGATCTTGGCCATTCTTGCAGGTGTAAGATGCAATCTCAGAGTTGTTTTCTCATTTCTCCTATGGCTAAGGATGTTGAGCATTTCCTTAAGTGACTTTCAGCCAATTTAGATTCTTCTGTTGAGAGTCCTTTGTTTAGGTCTGTACCTCATTTTTTATTGGATTATTTGTTCTTTTGATGACCAATTTCTTGAGTTCTTTGTATATTTTGGAGATCAGCCCTCTATCCCGTGAGGGATTGGTGAAGATCTTTTCCCATTCTGTAGGCTGCCGTTTTATCTTGTTGACCATGTCCTTTGCTTTATAGAAGCCTTTCAGTTTCAGGAGGTCCCATTTATTGTTTCTCTCGGTGTCTGTGCTACTGGGGTTATATTTAGGAAGTGTTCTCCTGTGCCAAGCATTTATTTTTTAAACCTGGAATTTGAAGCCATGACTGCAGATACTCTCTATGATGTCTCTCTATGCCATGCCATGATTCTTTATGTCATCAGTTTCAGTTTGAACTTAGCCGTAGGAGAGGAAATGTTGGGGAATATTATTTTCAGATGTGTGACTTTTATTTATGTTGCATTTGTTTAACTCTGTGAAGCTGTGTTACTATGCCTGTCTAAAACACCTTATGATCCTAATAAAAAGATGAATGGCCAATAGTGAGGCAGGAGCAAGGATAGGTGGGGCTAGCAGGGAGAGAGTATAAATAGAAGAAGAAGTCTGGGAGGAGAGAGAACGAAGAGCAAGGAGAGGAAACATCACGGACTAGCCACCCAGCCAATCACAGAGTAAGAGTGAAAGTAAGATATACAGAAGTAAGAGAATGGTAAAAGCCCAGAGGCAAAAGGTAGACAGGTTAACTTAAGAGAAGCTGGCAAGAAACATGCCAAGCTAAGGGTGGTCATTCATAAGTAAGGAAAAAAAAATGAACTTAGCTGTAGAAAGAATTTTGCTGTTTGCAAATGAACCTACATGTCCATTAAATAAAAACTCAGTGTACTTTCCTACCCTGTTGCCCAAATACCTTTGAATCAAATTACTGAGTTCTTTGCTCTCTGTGCAGTTCCCTGGGAGCTCCTATAGATGCACATGTGTATCCTGTGAACACTCCTTTCTTCCTTTCTCTGTTATGTCCAAGTAGTCTGTAAATGTCCCCAAGCCCTTTTGAGAAAATAGTTCTTCTACAAATACCAAGGACTTTAATTATTGATGTTGATTTTATTGTTCCTGTTGGCTAGGATTATACTTGCTGTTTAGTTCTCCACCTTGATATCATCGTTTGAGAAAATGGTTCTATTTATTTGCCAATGTTTTCGTGCTGGAGACTGAAGCCAGGCCCCGTGCATGTTAAGCAGTCATTTCACCATGAAACACCTTATCCATGCCTAGTAAACTCTGACAAGAAAGTATAAATGCGGCAAACTAGTTGAGAAAATGAAAAATGGAGAAAGTTAGAACTGTGTTTATCTTCAGTTTTGGTATTTTTAGTTTCTAAATACTCTTTTTTAAGTAGTGATTTTTTTATAATCTAAGGAGTTTCTAAATACTGTTTTTTAAGTAGTGATTTTTTTTATAATCTAAGGAGTTTCTAAATACTGTTTTTTAAGTAGTGATTTTTTTTTATAATCTAAGGAAATGTTTTGTTGTTGGTGGTGGTTTTTCAAAACAGGGTTTCTCTGTATATCTCTGTCCTGGAACTCACAGAGATCTGCTTGCCTCTACCTCCCTGAGTGCTGGGATTAAAGACATGCACCACCACTAGCTCTAAGGAAATTTCTTAAGTAACTTAAAAATAATTGAAATTTTTTTGAAAATATGTATTCTAAAAGGACAGTTTTAATTTAGAAACAGTAATTATAGTCTGTCAAGTATAACATATAATTTTGTATGGGGGTGTCTCCTATTCCTTTTTTGTGAAAATGAATGGCTTAATACCTTGGAACTGAACAATTTTAAGTTGAAGAAAACATTTATGTAGGGTATCTTTTAAAAGAAGTGAGTGATAATGTTGTACTTTATTGGTACAGACTAACTTCAAACATTGAATGCTTATGCCTTAGAAATACCTGGAAGTTTTGACTTTTTCAGTAGAGTGGTCTAAATGTGCTGCAGTGTAATAAGAAAATTCATTTGGACAAGGAGAAATTCTGTGTGCTCAGATTCAAACACATAAGTATACATTCTAACAATTCAGCCATGGGTGTCACTGGACACTGTTGCATAGCCCAGCACTGGGGACGTTGACATTTAGACAACCAGTGTTGCCTTGTGTTTTCAAAGTCAGGAGAGCCCCTCCCACCACAGCTAGCCTTTCATAGATGCATATGTGTATATCCTGGGCACTGTTCTTTTTTCCTTCCTCTGTTATGCCCAATTAGTTAGTAAACGTCCCTAAGCCCTTTTATGAAATATCTTTTCCTACAAATGCCAAGGACTTTTTAATTGTTGATTTTTGTTGTTTTTCACATTGGCTAGGATTGTATGTGCTGTGCAGTTCCCCGCCCTGATGGCTCCCTGCCTTCCTAGCTGGGCCATGGAAACAGGACTTTATAATTCCAACCAAGCTTAGCACCTGTGGGGTTCTAGCCTTAGCAGATATGTGGAAAAATGAGAGCTTTCTGAAAACTGGGAAGTCAGAGCCTGTATGAAACAGCTGTCTACATCTCTTCTGGTGTAGCCTCTCCTTGCTGTGATCTTCCATCCATAATGCTCTTGAACCAAGTGCTCATCCCTGGACAGGGCTTGCAGCCCTGAACCCTGACGCATACTCAGTAGACCTGCACTGCCTCCTACTGTACCAAACAAGAGTAGGATTGCAGAGTCCCATCTTTTCCCCTTCATCACTATAAGTTCCATAATAGACATTTATTGGACACTCATACAGTTTTCAAAGTATTTGCCATTCTCAAAAACCCAATTAATGAGTACCTTCAGGGAAAATCCCAGCGGAGTGGGGAAGTGGCAGGCGTCTGAGAGTCAGTGCTTACTGGGCATAGATGGCACGAGCATCAGAGAACAACAGACACATCTGACTAAAGCTCCGTATGCCCCCACTCTAGTCATGTAATGTAAAACACACCCTAAAAGCTCTAGAAAGAGAAAGTAGAGACACTAGATTCTGGAACATTCTTAGGGAACCACAGTGCTGGCACTTCATTTGTTGGGCTAGACAGTGAGAGAGTGAGTTTGCATCACCACTGCTCTTACCCTCCCCTCTGCAGGATTGACTGCACAGGACGTCCAGAAGCAATGCCTTGTGAGGTGGCTAGGGGAACTGTGGCAGATACAGGGTGCTTTGTAGAAATGGTTGCAGGCTGTACAACTTTGGTCCTGTGTGAGGTCTCTAAGTGGTCAGGAAGGTGACACCATTTCCAAGTCTTCTCTTTAGCCAGGACTCTTGATTAGCAGGCTGTTCTTCTCTCTGAGACTGTGGGAGCTGGGTGCAAGCTGGAGCAGGCATGAGGGGGCTGGCGTTCCTCTCAGCTATGCCCTTCTCTTCTTTCACCATTTCTGTTGGTGTCCTGTTCTCCTCCCTCCCTCCCTCAGTGTTCTCTTTCTTCTCTGTTTCTCCCCTTCTTTTCTTTCACAGTTTTTATTTCTTCCTTTTTAGACTCTTTCTTACCCTTTATCTCTTACATCATCTTATCTTCTTCCTTGCCATTTTACTCTCTGTCCTCTCTTTTGTCTTTCTACCCCTTTTTATTTCCTCTCCCTATCTTCACCTTTCTCCTTTCTTCCTTGCCCTCCCACAGAACTGCGCACTTTCTCCAAACGTCTGGTCTTCCCTCACTTTCTAATTTCACCTTTCAGCCTCGTGCAAATCTAAAAGCAGTTTACAGCAGAGCCCTACTCCAGCTTCTTTCCTCATTGTTACCAGAAGTTTAATGAATGCTTTTAAAACTGAGTCATATTAAAACTTCTTAAATAGTCACATGGCTGGGACTTAAAAACGTACAAAAGGTCATTCCCAAATTGAGAGTCTCTGTGTAAATGATGCAGGGTTGTTTGTGTGCAGGCATGTTGTGAATGTATTAAGTTGTTCTGCTCTTGCTCTATCTTTTAGGTTGGTGGGACAAGAATTCCTGCCCATAGCCACAGGAATCCAGTTTCCATGGAAACCAAAAGTAGTTGCCTGCCAGTTCAGCAAGTTGAAAATGAAGGAGTGGCTCAGAATAAAAGGAAAATAACATAAGGTCTGGACCATGGAAAATGAAGTTTCAGAAAAACCAGTTGTAACTGTTTAATGTTGAACTATGAGGGAAATGTGCCCAAAAAAATCAGCTAGCAAGAAAAGTGTTTCCCTTGCTATCCTGGAGTTCTTACAAAGTGCCTTGAAAACTGACTGCAGGAAAGTCAGTGACAGCAGCAGTGTCCTTCCTCATCTCTGGTGCATGGAGAATTTAGAATGCTCCATTTGCATAAAGGCAAACTGAATAAGAAAAATATTTTTATAGTATTCTTTTCTAAAGATCATAGGTAGGAAAACCACTTGCTGTTTTAGGAACTGTCATGTATATTATGTTAATAATTTGATTATATTGCTAGTCTAATGAGACTGGCCCAAATGCTTAAATGTTGCCATTGTTAGAAACAGCTGTGTGCATTGTTTACGGCCCATTTTTGTCAGTATTAACACTACTGTTGATGTGTTTGAAACCTGTTGAAATTCCATTGTGGACGCCTGAAGTGAAAACAAGGAAGATGCCTATGTCTGAAAAGTGGCAAATTAATATTTTCCTGGTAGGCAACCACACATGTGTTTTATGAAAACACTAGCATTCTGTGGTGTGACAGCTTTGGTGACAGTGCTTCTACAACTTTGCACAAATTTCTTCTGAGTGTGGTGAAACACTGCCGAAAGCAAAGACATCTGAGGGTACAGGCATTCCAGGGAAAGCAAGCTTGTTCATTCCATCAGGCATGGGTAAAGTGCCATTAAGTCTAGATTTTTTCTTTTCTTTTTGTCTCATTTATCCTGATTCATTCAGAAAGCATCATCAGTAGTGGGTACGGCCAGTTTGGGTTTGAGGGGACAGACCTGTTCACTTTTTTTTTTAACCTATTTTTTAATAAACACTAAAAGTATCAGAAATGTGTTTGCCATCTCATAAATAAAAGATTTGTAATCCAAAGACAGTTTTCATGTTTGTTTGGGTTTTTTTCGAGGGGGTGTTCAATGGAAATTATACCCAAAAATCAGGATCTAAAGAAATGGCTTATTGCAGAGGCCCAGGTTTGATTCCCAATCACATGGCTGCCCTGTAGTGAGAAGGGGATGGCTTGTTGGTTTCCGGCTACTTAGCCCTGAAATAATCACACCGAAACTGTATTAATTAAATCACTGCTTGGCCCATTAGCTCTAGCGTCTTATTGGCTAACTCTTACATATTAATTTAACCCATTTCTATTAATCTGTGTATCACCACATGGCTGTGGCTTACCGGCTAAAGTTTGGTGTCTATCTCCTGCCGGGTTACATGGCGTCTCTCTAACTCCGCCTTCCTCCTCCCATGCTGGCCAAGCCAGTTTCTTTATTCATTAACCAATAAAAGCAACACATAGACAGAAGGACCTCCCACACCATTGCCCACAACATCTATAACTCCAGTTCCACGAGCTCAGATGACCTATTCTGGCCTCCGTGGATACTGCATGTATGTAGTGTACATATATACATTTTGACAGAACATCCACACCCGTAAAATAAAATTGTCTAATTAAAAAAAAATAAATCCTCTAAAATATTTTAAGCTGAAAATTTTGTTTTGAATTGATTTTTCTGAGGAATTAGTTACCTAATTATTAGTACATACTACTTGTATGTTTGTTTTATTTTGTTTTGATTGAGACAGAGTCTGTACATAACTCTGGCTGTCCTGGAACACAGAAATCACTTGCTTCTGCCTCCTGAGTTCTGGGATTAAAGGTATGCACTACCACATCCAGCTTCTGAATGGGTTTAAATATATCATTTCCTCAATCTGCTACTCACCTTTTAAAACACTTAGCTTTCCTCCATTAACTTTGTCACTTATGCATTTATCCAGAAATGTCTTAGTTGTAACTCATTTGACATTCAGCTCGGGAGCGTCAGATATGGGATCCCTTTGGAATTAGCTCTTTTCCAAAGTTGGACAGTGCTTGCTGCAGTCTAAGTGTCAAAGGCTTTACCTTGGCTGCCTCTGTCTACAACTGATTATTTTCTAATTATCAGACCTGTGAACAATTCTGATCACATAGAACTTGTTTTTCACTGTGCTTAACAAAGGATATTTTTAAACACATATTTGATATCTTTTGTTCTTGACTTTTAGCATAAAGAATTTGTAAGCAAGGTAGTGATGTCAATAATACTATAGCAAAGTCTTTGTTATTGTTTTTAATACAAGCTGGGGCTTAGATATCAGAGTACTCACCTAACATGCCTGTGACCAAAGATTCTGTCTAGATGCATAGGAAAGAAAAAAGATATTAGGTATTATAAACCTAAACTTGGCTTATTTCTTTTGTGTGAAAGTATAATTTATGTAAACATCTTAGAAAACAAGTTCAAGAATTTGACTACAGCATTGTGTCATGAAATGTCACTAGGTCACCATTATCTTTGTCACATTGAGACCTCACAATATTGTTTACTTGATAGTAGACAATAATCTCTGGAGGGACAACATATATTTTTTTCACCACTAAATAGCAGTACCTAGTGTGGTATAGTATAGTATAGATATCAAGGATAGACAGCTACATGAGACAACATCTCAAGTCAGATTTTCCTTTTCCTTGTAGGCGTGCATTCTAGTAGAGAAATTTGTGTGGTGAGTACTCTAATAAAGTCATTTTTAAAAGTCATCTTAGGCTGGGGGACCGGTCAGAGAATCTGACCTAGTATACTTGAGACCCTGAGTTCCATCCCTGCTACAAAAAGAAAAGAAAAAGACATAGCACATAACCAAGTCCTGATAAGGAGGAAGTTTCTGAAATAAAACTTCAGCTAGTTTTGTTTTTTTTTTTTTAATGAGTAGGAGTTAGAGAAGGAAAGCTGCAAAATATGAAAATGTGAAAGTTGGCCCAGAACCCAGGCTGTGAACATGAAGATAACCAAGCAAGCTATAGTTCAGACGCTGGGATCCTCTCCTACACAGCATGGAAACCTGTGGTGAAGTTTAAGAAAATAAGTAATGTGATCAAGTATGTGTCTGAAAACGGCTTTTGTCGGCCTCTGTCTACAGAATGCACTGGGGAAAGGTGGATATTGTAAGGTAGGAGTTGAAATTGGAAAAGGCCCTGAATTAACAAATCAGCAGTGTCTAACAGGTACAGCTTACCTAGAAGCATCCATAATGCTGGGACAATGATGGTGTTATTCACTTGGAAAAACAAAAGTGTGTTTAGAGAGGGAAGAAAGTACACTGTTGCTTTAGCCATTTCTACTTCTGGACTCTGACTTTAGGTGCTTTGTTGCTGAGTGTTAGTCACCTGATATGACATGCCTGAATGAGAGATTTGTCTCAAGTCTCCGGAACCAGAGTGCAGGTGCAGCTCAGCTTACTGCCCCAAGCTCTAGGGCTCCTCTGTTGTTACAGTCATGTTGATTGGAGACATCCATTTCCTCCAAGCCAAGGTTCACACATGTGTATGTAGGTAAAAGGCCTTGGTTCTTCTGTTGCTGGCCCTGGGCTCTTTTTGTCTGGACTTCTGTGTAGTGCAGCCCTAATGTCCTCACGACACAGCAGCCTGAACACCCAGGCCTTAGCAGCCCCAGAAAGGAACAACAAAGAAGTGATGGTGTCTCAGAGGTCAAACGCTGACTTCTGCCATCTTCTGGTTAGAAATCAGTCACTAAGTCACAGTCTTGAATGCCAGCTCTGAGGGGAGGAATACACAAAGACCTTGTGAACCTGTTGAGCCTTGTGGGGAAGGAATGTGAAATAGGCATCCCATTTAGGAGTGACTAATCCCTGTCCTCTTATTCTCTGCAAAGTGACCAGCTCTCAGTCTCTTGTTTATTGCCATCTGCTGCAAGAAGTAGCTTCTCTGATGAGGGTGGAAAGATGCCCTGATCTATGGCTATAGCAATAAGTCATTAGGAGTCTTTTTTATATAATAGTATGTCCATTTAGCAGAACAATGGTAGGTTCTTCTCCTAGGACCTGTGACTTATCTAGCCTTAGGTTCTTAGCCCTATTAACAGTGGCAGGTATGGGTTCTATCTAGTGGAGTGGGACTTAAATCCAATCAGATAGTAGTTGGTTATCCCTGCAGGATTCATGCCACTATTGCACCATTGGCTACATCTTGCCAGGACAGTTATGGAAACTTACAGGTATGGGTCTATTTTTAAACCACCATACATGCCATGAACACATTTAGGGGGTATAAAAGAATTAAACTTAGTGTGTAGAAAGAAAAAAAATGACTTTTTAAAAAAAGAATTACTATCTTAGCCCCTAGGAGGCTAAGGTAAGAGGATTTATGAGTTTGAGGTCAATATGGGCTGCATAGCAGGACCCTGATTAAAAAGATGTCAGTTACTATCAACACATTAAATCTGAGATAGAAATTACTTGTGTCTTAAATATTTGACCTCAATTCAAATAAGCCACATCAGTTACAAATTTCAGAGTCAGTAGTGTATCTGCGGTGATTGAAATTGGAGCAAAGGGCAAGATGAATGAAACTGGACATTTTGGTTGCACTAAATGGTGCAACCAAATAGAGAATGGTGGGAGCATATCACCAGGGCTATCTGAAAGGGATACCAGGTCCAAGAAAATCTGAACTGTGAATGACTATGGTAATCATCTGTAATCCTCTGAATAAAATAGTAATTCAAGAGTCCACACTGACCATAAATAAATAAACAAACAGGAGGGGGCCATTCAGTTCTACAATAGGCAAACCAACAAATGGAATGATAGAGTTAGAAAAATCACCTATTTGTAATCCTAGAGTAATTATTTAGCAGTCAACAGATATTGAAGTTAATGAGACTTTGGTGAAAAATAGGAACAGTTATATAGTCTTACTTAAAGAATCACCCCAGAAATTGTTTATTATTTTGTGAATGTAGTACATTTATCAGTGTACTTAGAGTTGAAGAAACTGTCCTAAGACAGAACACTGTCACTAGTAGGATACAGGAGCATAGCAGGTGTGTTTCCTAGTTTGTTTCAGGAGAAAGTAGTGTCAGTAATGTGGCATCTTCCTGGCATAAAGGTGTCCATCATGAAGAGACACCCAGAGAAACCAAACCAGAGACAGTCTATAAACAAGTGGTTGGGGATTTTCAGGAATCCCATCTTCCCTGTGAAAGACTGTTGTTTTAGGGTTTCTATTGCTATGAAGAAACACTGCATATAGCTCTTATAAAGGAAAATATTTAATTGAGGTCAACTTACAGTTTGAGAGGTTTAGTTCATTATCATCATGGCGGGGAGCATGGCAGCGTGCAGGCAGACGTGGTGCTGGAGAAGAAGCTCTACACGTCAATATGCAAGCAACAGGAAGTAGATTGTCACACTGAACAAAGCTTGAGGAAGAGACCTCAAAGCCCACCCCACAGTGACACACTTCCTCCAACAAAGCCACACTTTCCTAATAGTGCCACGCCCTTTGGGGCCATTTTCTTTCAAACCACCACAGTTGTCAAGCTGTTTCTGATTGTGGACACTAGCTCAATGTGACTCATGACCATGGTTTGGACTTGGTTCCAGGTCTAATGGATGGTATCGCCAGAACAGCTCAACTTGGAGCATGTAGGCTGGTGAGTAAAGGTAAATGAAAGCTACTCTCGTTTTAACATTGTGGTTGCCAGAAAGTGCCTCACACTTGGGAAGTAAATGCCTGCATGTATATTGATATGAGACATGATGTCTGTAATTTACTTACAAATTGGAAGATTTAGGTGTGGAAATGGTAGCAGGGAGGGTTGATGTCAGATACACAAGAACAATGTGTATACATCTATGTATTTCTGTAGAGTTTTATGAATTTAGGGTTATTGCAGAGTAGATCTTTTTGAAAGGTGCTGGTTTCCATTGCCAGGGAATTCAGGGGAAATGAACGAGGGCAATGTTACTAGATTCGGCCATCCAAGCTGAGGGGTGAGGAAGGAGAGCATGGAGAAGAGAGGCACTGAGCAGTATATGGGAGGGTAGGTCTGTAACCAGAAAAAGAACCAAGGGGAGGGGAGCTGGGTTTTAGAACGGTGTGAACTTGTGAATAAGTTTCAAGACATCTTCCTGCAAGATGATATAGTGGACACACAGTGAGGAATTTAGCAGTCAGCAGTAAGTACTGGTGAAGACTGAAGACAACTGCTAAAAAGAAATCCCACACTAGCTCAGAGTTGAGGGTTATTTATTTAGGGGTAGACTCACAGATCACAGTCCTCTGCTCAAATGGGGAACAGCAGCCAAATCCAGCAGCCAGAAGAGAAAAGGGAGCATGCACTTTACACTGGCATTTATATTATAAGAGGCCACACTCAAGTGAGAGGGTACTTAAAGGCTACTGGCTGAAGGATTCCCTACAGCACCTCCCCATTTTGTTTAAATAAGAAAGTTCTAAAGCTAATATAAAATTATATACAATAAGAACAAATACCAAGTATAAAATTAGAATTACAACTAGCATAAACAATATCAAGCAAGAAACATGTAATAAATGTTTCAATAATTATCCTAAGGAGTCTAGGTCTTGTATTATAAATAACTTGGCTAAGTCATGAGAGGAAACTAACTACGACTATCTAGTCTTCAACCCCATCGAAGACCCAAGAAGGGAAATAATATCACTTGAGTAAGCAGGAAATACAATCAAGCAACTTCCAAAATGTACAACAAATGACAGAGACAACTGGCGACCTGGGCAATCACCCAAAGTCTCATTTGAAATGTTAGAGCAATCAACTTTGGCTAAGGCCTAGAGTAACTGACAGACCATTTTAAGAGGCAGGAAATTTTTCAAAACCATCTTACCCTGTCTTGGCAAGATTTGACAGTCTTTTTCTTGTATCCTGCTTGTCCAGTCTGGACATTGTGCATTTTGCCCAAAGTCCACTTTTGCCAAGAAGAAAACAAGCTCCAAGTGGAGTGTCTTTGGTACTCAATATTCTCTCAGGAATAGATGGGTGCTGTCAGGAGCAATCGTGTCTCACGTCAACAGAACCCTAAGCCATATTCTACAGCTCTTTGAAGTGGTTGAAGATTGCCTATCTATGCAAAATACAGTCTCTATGTATCTAAAGAACCTGATTAGTCTAACTATAAGTATAACAAACATGGAGCCTGGACAGAGTTATAAGACAGTTGGAGAAGGTCAAGATACTACTTATGAAGGTTCCATTTGGACAGAGTCCCTCCCTCACCTGTCCCCATATACCCATCTGTTCTCCCCTGCCCTGTGACTGCCATGACACTTGGTGGAATTGACTCCACCTACTGTGTTGTGTATATGAGCTATGTTATCTTTATCCATTCATCTGTTGGTGGACATTAAGCTGGTTCCATATCTTCATTTGTGCTCAACTCTATGGGAAGCTGAACACTAAGAAAGACTAAGACTAAAGGTCATGGTTGTTATCTGTCAAAAGAGAGTACAGTTCCAGGGGTTGAAGATATGGCTCAGCAAACCTGTACTGCTTTTGTAAAGGACCTGAGTTAGGATCCCAGGACCCATATCAGGCAGTCCAAAATTACCTATAATTCAGCTCTGAAAGATGACACCCTCTTCTGATCACTTCAGACACCTGCACAAACCTATACAAAGACATACACATATTCAAGAAAGTCTTCACAGGAATAGATTTCCATGTTCAGGCACAGAAGACTAGGTGTGGTTGAGCATGTCATCCACAGTCTCAGCAGTCCTTGGGAGGCCGAAGCATGAGGAACATGGATTCAGAATCAGCTGGGCTACACAGTGGGACCCTGTCTCCAAAAAAAGGAGGAGCTAAAGTGAAGATTCCAGATAGATTCAACAACTGGGAGATCACATATCTTGAAACCTCTTCAAAACCCAGCTGCAAACTTGTCTGAACTTGAGTACCTGGCCTCTGCTTCTCCCAGCAATAGCACCACCAAGGGCCAAGAGCTTATCTGCGCTCCCTGCCTGCTGAGAGAACACCTGTTCTTCCTTCAGCTCTCAGAGCCTCATCACCGGCTCAGAATGTTCTCAGTGCCCGTGAGTGCTTTTGCAAACCGGTCTTTCCACAGACCTCCATCCAACCTAAACTGCTGACAGACTTTAAACTATAACCTTCTTTTTCATCCCACCTATTAGCTAGGACTTGAATAAATAAAGACAGTATTGTGCCCAGCGCCAGTTTTACTGACTGTATAATTCTCCACAAGGCAGTATTCATCTTTGTTTCTGTGCCACTGCCCCACAGAGTCACAACCAGCAAAGATAACACACTATATACTCCAACAAGTTCAGAGGAGATTTTAAACAGTTTAACTTCAAAGAAATGTTAAACGCTTAAGGAGTCAGATATGCTCATCCAATTTGAACATTATATAATGTTTACATGATTCAAAACATAAGATGATACTCCATTATTACATACAAATTTAATGTCAATTAAAAACTGATCATTTGGGAGGCAATGAATGCATCTTCAGTAATAGAGGCTAGAAAGTAAATAGAGTCAGATTAAATGATGGCTTTAAGATTATTTTATTGGGTGAGTTAATAGTGCTGTACAACTAAGAAATAAAATGTTTTCAGACTAGAGAGAAGGCTTCATGGTTAAGATCTCTGGCTGCTCTTCCAGAGACCCCAGTTCAGTTTTCAGCTCTAACATGGCAGCTCATAACTGTCTTTAGCGCCAGTTCCAGGATGTGGCCACCCTCTTCTGCCTTTCAAAGGCACTGCAAGTTGCATGCATGTAGTACACAGCCATGCAGGCAAAACAACCATATGCATAAAAATAAATCCTTTTTTGATATAGTGTATTTTACGTCGAGTTTGTGTATTGTGGAATTAGTGTCTTATTTTTAACTACGTAGTCTAGTGCCCCAACAATGCTGCAAACACATTGACTATAATGCAAAACAACAACAGGATGCATTTTGCAAGTCTGTCTGCCCTTTGCCCCACCAAAAGTGATGAGAATTCTAACTCCTCCATGCCTCCGCAGGCAGCTGACGGTCCTCTCTGTCCAGCTCCAACCTACAATTTCATCTAGTTGCACAATGAGTCACTAGCTTCAGAGTACAGCAAGAGTGCTGAAGAAGTTGTTAAATGGCAGAGCATTACTCCTGACCAGGGTGTGTGGGGAGGCTAATAGAGTGGTCGGTCAGTTCCTAATTCAGTTTGGCTCTTTTTAATGCTACACCCTAGTGCCTGGAAACTTTTACTCAGAAGGAGCCAGGACTATGTAACTTAGTAAGTGCCTCAGGCCAAAATGTCATTCTGTATCCAGGGGAGTGCTGAGTTTGCTGACAGCCAAGCCTTCTGCCTCCCAGCAGCCAGTGCTACAGCTAATTCCCATCCAGCAGGCTAGGGCTGTCAGCCCCAACTCTGAGGGGTGAGGAAATGTGAGAGGACGGGCTTTGAGGTAGACAGCCGAGAGAAAGAGAGACAGAAAGAGAAACAGAGAGAAGAGAGAGAGAGAGAGAGAGAGAGAGAGAGAGAGTGTGTGTGTGTGTGTGTGTGTGTGTGTGTGTGTGTGTGTGTGTTCAGAAGCCAGAGTATCTCTTTCAGTCTTTTTCCACCTTATTTTTTGAGACAGGGTCTCTCACTGAGTCTGGAGCTCTCTGGATCAGCAAGACTAAACTGATCCAGAGATCTGTCTGTCTCCATTCCTCTCGTGCTGGGATTACAAATTCACCACCACGCCCAGCTCTTTTGCATGAGTTCTGGGGAATTTCACAGCCGGCATTTTACCAACTGGGCTCTCTGGCCAGTCCCCCTAGCTGGCAACTGTCCGATGAAGGAGTGATGGGGAGTGAGGTTGGGAGCAGCTCTGAGGCTGGTTCTCAACCCTACCAGTGGACATCATGATCCATCCCTTCTCTCTTCAAGCCTGGGTTTTTTGTTTTGTTTTGTTTTTTAATCCCTAAAGTCCTCATGTCAGATTGAATCAGTGAGGGGTACTACCATGGGGGCTAAACTTTGAAAGGAGTTTTGGAAATTTCAAGCCGGAAGAAAAAGCACAACAAACACTGCAGAGGAACAGACACGCCTGAGCTGTTAGAGTGGCAGGTCACCCAGTGGGGTAGAGGCCTCCCCTACGGGGAAGGAGAGAGGAGCCAGCCTGCAGGATATGCCGGGGGAACTCCTGTCGGAAATACTGTGGGGCGTTCTGATGGCATGGGGGTCAAACAAAAGCTTTTCATGGGAGAGGGGAGTAGGGTAGGCAACTTGGCTGACCTTCTCTAAGGAGAACCATTGTTCAAGAAACGGGGACAGGCTGGGAATGAGGGAAGTCTGAGGGAAGTATTGGGAGGCTGCTTTTTGTTGTAAATCACAGTGACCACTTTTTCCTGGTAAGCCAACCACCCTATGCCTTTAGTGCCATCCAAATCTGCCATATTTGTAGGAATGCAGCTATGCCCTGGCTTTGAGGTTCGGTGGCAAATGCCCTAGAGAGATGGGTAAATCAAAGGGAGGTGAGTCCTGCAGCCTTCCTATGACAATGTCAGATATCTGTGTTTACTTGACAGCATAGAGTTAAATAAAGCAGGGGTTCCTTTCCACACTTTCTCTATGGAGAATTAAGCTCCAGATGCATCATTTGAAGAGATGTTGGTGACTTACCAATAAAGTCACTTAAGAAATAACTTGGGCTGGAGAGATGCCTCAGCAGTTCAGAACATGTGTTGCTCTTGCAGAGGACCCAAGTCCAATTCCCAGCACCATATGGTGGCTCACAACCATCTGTAATTCCAATTCCAGGGGATCCAACAGACATGCATGTGATATACATACATATATGTAAATATATGTATTTTTACAAAAGTAAAAATAAATAAATCTAAAAAAATCACGACAGATTTGAGGCTGTATCTCAGCTGGCAGAGCACCACGTAACATGTATGATGCCTCTGATATGATTGGGCAATGGTGGCACATGCCTGCTACCCCAGCACTGAGGAAGTTGAAGCAGGAGAAATAGAAGTTCAAGGCCGCCCGTGGCTATCTAGAGAGCCCCTGGCCAGCCTGAGATTTGACAGAGAGGCCTTGAGCTGATCTTCCTGCCTCTGCTGGCACCACTGTGCCCACTGCACCTACTGTGAGTAGCTGTACAACCCTGTTCGTGCCTTGGAGTGTTTTGAAGAGTCCCCTGGTGTGTCAGTTCACTGTCTGTAGAAATGTCACCACTGAAGATTCCACTTCAGCCCTCACAGTTCCACTTTCTCCTGCCCTCTAAACTAGTAACTTTTTAAGCAGTGCTGCTCGTTTTTTTAAATTATACAGTGGATCAGCAACTATAAAAGCTTGATAAGGTTGATAGAGCTCTACTTTGAACCTCATATCAAAATGATTGAATGTCCTGAAAACAAGAAAGGCAATCCTGCTGCATTCATAAATTAGTATCCTCCACTAAGGGCCTGGCTGTGGGTTTGTATACCTTTAACTCCAACTGAGCAGTTCTCTATCTTCCTGTTAACCTTTGCCCTCTTAGTCACCTGCCTTGGCTGGGGATGACCGTTAGCTTTTCCTCAAAACTCTGCTTCAATGACCAGGATTTGCTTTGGACAGAAATCCTTAAGCAGAGGAAGATAGTCCCACAATGGAGTGATTAATCATATCCCTAGTGACCAACATTGCCACCAGCCTTTATTCAGGATGGGGTGTGTAAAATAAGCAGTCACACCTCTACCCGGCCACTTCCTGCCTGTCCAGAATGCATGGGTGTGTATTCTATTTCCTCTTTTACTTTTCTATTGTGCAATAGCTTCAAAGAATACTGAGTAACTAAAGCATTGGCTCCAAAGGAGTGGCTTGCTTCTCTCGAATGGTTAACTGCTCCTCACAGGGACAGCTAGTCTTTTCCTTCTGTGTTCCTGGAGCACTTGTGTTTCTTTTCTGATACGTTAACCAACCAGCCTATAATTTTTTGTTCCCATGAGACCTGTGGAGGAGGCATTTCCTGTTGCCCATCTGTTGCACGGCCCTGCCTGGTGCCTGGCACTTGGTGGAGAATAATGTTGGTTATATTGGATGAACCCATCCTAGGAGTCCTTGAGTGACATAACCAGATGGATCCTGACAGCTTTTGGAGGATCAAATCCAAGTATGTTTCCACCTGTCACAGGATAAGTGATTTTTTTTTTGCCTCAAATTTCGTAGAAAAATATTTGTAAAACTTTTGATAAGAGCCAGGTGTGGTGGCTTTTAATCCCAGCACTCAATAGAGGCACGGTGAGCTCAAGGCCAGCCTGCTTGGTCTACAAAGCGAGTTCAGGACAGCCAGAGCTGTACAGAGAAACACTGCCTCGAAAAACAAAATCAAAAACAAACAAACAAACAAAAAACTTTTGATAAGAAAAATCTCTCTCTCTCTCTCTCTCTCTCTCTCTCTCTCTCTCTCTCTCTCTCTCTCTCTCCTCCTAACAGCCTTTCTGAGTCTTTCCTTTTGGGCTGCATAACCTGAGGCTGGAGCTGTATTTTTGACCCCACCCTAGTTGCTATAGCTGGTGAATCATAGAAACCAGAGTCGGGAAAGACCAATGAGATCATCTGGCCGGTCTAAAGATCAGGGAGTGGAGGCCTGGAATGTAGGGATGACCACAAAGAGAGAAGAGGTGCAGCAAGGGTCAAACGGGCAGCTTGCTCAGTACTTTGCCTTAGCTTCTACCACAGTCCCGAGACCCACCCTCTTAGAAAGCAGCAGGCATCCCAAGTGCCCTGGGAAAAGCAGATGCTGGAGTGCAAAGAGATGAGGCTGAAGTTGAGTTGCCTGAGTAATAACGCTGGAATATGAATCATTCAGTGATTGATTTAACAGTCTTAGAAAACTTGAGACACTGTCTTTGCTTAAGTTTATTAATTTAGGAGCTTGCAAGGAACTTAGAAGTAACCTGGACCAAAATGCATTGTTCCTAGATTCTGAGAGGCTAACATTGGGAAGGTAAGAAACCAACCTTGTTCCTCTGTCGTAGCCTCATAGTATCCACTTCCTGGGCTTTCCCTCATTCACCCCTTCCTCGCTAAGTCTCCATTTCTTCCTTGTTCTCTCTTGGTTCTGTTGTCTGAAGAAATGGCAGAGCTGACTTTGTATCTGTACCAGCTATCCACAATAGGCCTGACCTCTGCCACCCTGAATGAGCAACACAGAGTCAAGTGAAGCCCCCTGCCCCCTTAGCCCACCCGAAACCTGTTCCACTTTTCTGACTTCCTTTCTGGCAGTTTCTCTGTTCTTCCAGCTGTGGAGCCTTAGTCTCACCTCCTGTTTCTGTTCTGCTCTCGTGCTTTAGATTTTGATGGCTCATAGTGCCCTAGGCTTCTGTTGGTGTCCAGCCAAGCTCCACCTTAGCTTCCTGCATCCTCTTTTAGCCTCTCTGCATCAGCTCTGGCCTTGGGAGTAACAAAACAGGGCTCCATTCTTCCCTGCACCCACCCGTGCCTATGACCCGTGTCAATAGGGTGTTAGCATGTTACTCCACCCTATGTTCCTGTCTCTGGTTATCTACCTATGTTCTCACAGGTATGTCACATATTATTAGGAATCTAGTACATTAAAGATATTTAACAACTCTCTGTTGTTTTTAATCATGCTGTGTCCACTGGGCATGGTAGCATAAGCCTTTAATCCCAACACCTAAGGAGACAGAGGCAGGTGAATCTCTGTGAGTTCAAGGCCAGCCTGGTCCACATAGTGAATTCCGACAGCCAGGACTATGAAGAGAGACCCTGTCTCAAATAATAATAAATCTTTATCCTACTTCATTTGACTTTAAAGAAACATTTTTTTAGTCACAGATACACATTTAAACAATATAGTGTCTAAAAACATGTTGGAGGTTCTGTAGCCCAAAGAGTCTGAACTAAAGCACTGACTTTTTGTACATAGTCAGTCCTTTTCCAATGGGAGTGAGTTCTAGGGATCCCCTTCCCATGAATAACAAAATCTAAAGATGCTCAAATCTTTTCTTTAAAATGACACAGAAGCACTGTGTAGACTAGATCCAGAGACAGAACAGAGTGGACCAAAGAAGTGCAGTCATACGGCATTGACGACACCGTGGAGACAGATTTACTTGTGAGGATTCTAGAACACTAAGGATGGCTTCTCTCTTACACTGAGCACCAGTCTCAACTGGCAGTGACCTGTGGTTCTGGGGTAGGAAGTCTAATGGATAAGTTAACACTAGCCTAGATCTTTGACTACACTAAGACACCTAGCCTTCCCAAAAGCATAGGACCAGGTCGTGGTGGTCAACTGGGGTTTAGGTTCCTGCATTGTTTGTGCCTGTGTGATGCTGCAGGTCATATTGTAAATGCATACAGTGTAGCCACTCTGGAAGTTGACAATCCCAGCGAGGGTTTTCTGGCTTCTGGATGGAGACACTTGTGTGATCACTAATGCAGCTATAAAGTTCAGTTCCAAGTCTGAGGTTGGGGATACCATACTGATCCATGAACACATCAACCTACCTGGTAGTTCCTATAGCCAGAACCCCCTCAAAGGACCCAGTGATAGACTATCTGAGTTTCATTTCCCTGCCATGTCTGATACTTTTGACCGTAGAATGAAATGGAAGGCTCTTGGTGCCTGGAAACAAATGGAAGAAATAGCAGGAGCCATGAGAAGCTGTATGATTTTGGTGGATCCCAACCTAGTCTCCTACAGAAGCTGGGGGCAGACACTGTTGGCATGAGCACAGTGTTTGAAGTTACAGTCGCCGACACTGGGATCTTCCAGTCTTTGGCTCATCAAGAACAAGGTCATTGCTGATTATGAAAACCCGGAGAAAGCCAGACAAGAGGAAATCCTAGAGACTGGGGAACAGCCTGGGCAGAAACTGGAACCATTTGTTTCTGTTCTAATGGGTAACATTCCATCCCCGACAATGCCAGTTGCCTAACCTGTGTTGGCCTAATGCTTCATTGATGGCATCCAAGTAGCGACTGTCTACTTGGTCCCTTGCTAGACTCAGATTCTCAGTCAGTACCATAAAAGAAAAAAGAGCCTGTCTTCACCACCCTGCTTTCTCTCACCAGATGACTTTTGGTGCTAGATCCCCTTGTTCAGTTGCCTTCTTCAGAGCTGGTGCCTGTGCCCTACAATCCATGTACACATTTCAACTTCAAACAGTGCCTTGTACTAACTTTGTAAGATGGTAGGTATCCTTGCACTCCCGGGGTTCGGTTCTGCTTCATCTGAGGTACTGAAGGGCAAACAAAAATCAACTCAATATCGCTTGGATTTTATTTAACACCATAATATTTTGAAACCAAAGAAGGGAAAATGAAATTAAATAAAGTGGCATGGTATTTGCATTTGTAAGGTGAGCAGCCTGTAAGTAGTTGTCTAGGGAATAGTGTGCATGCTCAATACAGACACATGATTCGTTTTCAAAGGTTTTCAGCGAGCAGATGTTTGAACACCTGGATATGGAATCCATGAATGTGAAGGGTCAGTTATGTTTACTAACACAAGGATGCTCTTTCCTTGTAGTTTGAGCAGAAAAGGAACCCAAGAAAGAAGAAGACTAATTATATTGGGGGAAAAAAACTGATCTATTGATCTATTTGTTAAGCCAGAGTTTAATTATTCAAAGCACTTCCACTTAGAAAAATACCTGGCCTTTTCAATGAATAAATAAAACTTGTTTCTGTGTAACAGTGTGCACATGTATGTACAAGATCACTAGACCTAAACGTATTACACTGTGCATGTTAAGGGTCTAGTTTTTTTTTTTCCACTCCAAGTCCATGGCTTCCAAGACCCATCAGAGTCCATCCCCACCAAGTCAGCTCCTCCACATGGAGACACTCTTTAGGAGGCCCACACAGGCAAGGGACAGGGCTTTACAAAGATGTGCAGCCTGGCACACATGCCTAGTACCGGGAGATGAAGATACAGCATAAACAATACAAGGGTTATGGGACTAAAGGCATCAATTCTACCCTGCCTGTAAATGTCATGCTGCCCGTTATCTTGTTAGAGCCCCTTGTCCAGCATACATTTGCATTCTTCATAAACTCTAGATGTATACCCTGCCTTGTTGGTCTAATCATAAATTATCAGTAGAGAATCAACCTCGTGTGAGAGTTTTGCCGTATTTCACATTTCCTAACTTTGCAGTGTTTTCTTTGTCAGTGGAGCATGCTAGGGTGCTCCCACCTGTCCATTATCCAGGGATGTTTTTCTTAATAATTGGGCTTTCTTACATATGGATTAAAAATAACATTAAAAAAATATTTGAATGCTGACAAGCTGGCTCAGTGGGTGAAGGTGCTTTCTGGAAAATCCCTGGACCCCATGAAAAAGGGAAAGAGAAAACTGACCCACAGAGTTGTCCTCTGAGCACCACACATGTGGCATGCACACCCATATACAGACCGACTGCTCACACACATAATAATGATATTTTTGTTTGTTTTTTGAGATCTCTCTGTGTAACAGCCATGGCAGTCCCAGAACTTACTTTGTAGACCAGGCTGGCCTCAGATTCACAGAGGTTCATCTGCCTCTGCTCCCTGAGTGCTGGGATTAAAGGCGTGTGCCACCACTGCCTAGCTACATTTTTTTTTTAAGATTTGAGTGTTCTCCCAATCCTAGCATAGTCTATCATAATCTTACTGTCCAAGAAGGCAGCTTGCCTTTACCTGGCTCTTTATCTGTTTTCTCAACTCTTTCTAATATAATGGGAGCAACTATGTTAAATATTAATGTGTACCTCAGTTGATAAAATGCTTACCTCATATACATGAAGCCTGGGTTCCATCCTCAGTACTGCATAAAACTAGACGAGGTGGCACAACCCTGTAATCCCAGCATTTGGGAGGTGGAGATTGGAGTTCCAGACTATCTAGTTTGGTATACATGAGACTTTACTCAAAATATGAATAAATGAGGGCTGGAGAGATACCTCTGTGGTTCAGAGCACAAGCTGCTCTTCCAAAGGACTCAAGTTTGGTTCTCAGCACCTACATGGTGACTCACAATCACCTGTAACTCCAGTTCCAGGGAATCCAATGCCCTCTTCTCCCTTTTACAGATATTGCATGGATATTCTGTATGGACATACAAGCAGGCAAACATTTGTACACATAAAAATGAGTAAGTTTGGGGCTGGAGAGATGGCTCAGAGGTTAAGAGCACTCACTGGCTGTTCTTCCAGAGGTCCTGAGTTCAATTCCCAGCAACCACATGGTGGCTCACAACCATCTATAATAAGATATGGTGCCTCTTCTGACCTTTAGGGATATATGTGGGCAGAATACTGTATACATAATAAATAAATAAATCTTTAAAAAAAGAATGTTTTTAATTTTTAAAAACTCTTTAAAAGGTTCTTTTGATGTGCACTTTCCAAAAGGAAGCCATTATCCATTTGGTATCTATTCTCCCATGTATTTACATATATATATATATGTGTATACATGTAAACACCTACACACATTTTTGTATTTACACATACATTCTAACATGAATAGAATCAAATTACTAATCATATTCCGTTTAGCTTCTTTTATTTTTTTAACCCCAACTTAAAGGATACATGCAGTATTTAAAAGTTAAATATATTCAAAACATCAAAAATACATCAGGTAGCCTTCAATACAGTTGACAGTAAAATGATCTTTTCTGTATGTTTTCTTACTAACTACATTTTTGAAAGATTTATTTGCATGTGTCTGTGAGGGGGTATATGCACTATGAGTGACGTCCCCACAGGTCTGCATGTCCTCACAGGTCTGCATGTCCTCACAGGTCTGCATGTCCCCACAGGTCTGCATGTCCCCACAGGCCTGCATGTCCTCACAGGTCTGCATGTCCTCACAGGTCTGGTAGAAGGCATCAGATACCTCTGGAACTGGGATTTCAGGCAGTTGTAGTTACAGACTCTGGGGTTACAGCCTCCTGCCTGGGTGCTAGGAGTCAAACTCAGGTCGTCTGCTAGAGCAGTACACTCTCTCTCTTTCTTTTCAGTACACTCTCTTAACTGCTGAGCAATCTCTCCAGTCCCTCACTACAATACTTTAAGTTATGAAAAATACTACCCTTTCTTTAACAGATGTAAGATCATGGCTAACATGTCCTGTGTACCAAATTATGTTTTTGACTTGATGCAAATACAAATACAAAATAATGTTGTGCCAAACTGTGTTTAAAATGTTGGTAGAGCCAGACAGTGGTGACTCACACCTTTAATCCCAGCACTCGGGAGGCAGAGGCAGGTGGATCTCTGTGAGTTTGAGGCCAGCCTGTTCTACAGAGCTCATTCCAGGACAACTAGGGCTATTACACAGAGAAACCCTGTCTCAAAAAAACCAAAAATAAAAATAAAAAAATGCTGGTAGAAATACATGATAGTAGTTGATAGGATTTGCAATGTTCATCTTTTGACTTGCTAATCTTATTTATAGTGGAGAGGGAGCTAGCTCAGTGATAGGACACTTGTCTGGCATGTACAAGGCCTTGGGCTCAATTGCCAATACTGTCCATTCCCCCAGTTGAAGCAAAATGCACTGAGTTAAGAATTAAGCTGCTCCCTCCCCTCCTCCTGCTCCCTTCACCTCCCACTCCTCCATTAAGGGGGATGAGAAAAAATTGTTTCATAAATAAATAAATAAATAAATAAATAGAGAAAGCCAAAATTAACCAAGGTGGGAGAGTTGAAGACAAACTAGGCTGCTTGGCTGGAGAGTTAGCTCCGTGGTTAAGATTACTCACTGACTGTTAATCCAGAGAACTCAGGTTTGATTTCCTAGTGCCATGACTAGGCCATCTAATTCCAGTGAATCCAACACCTTCTTATAGCCTTCTCTCATGCATCAAGTATGCATGTGCTACACAGCTATACATGCAGGCAAAACACACATACATATAAAATAAAATAATAGTTTTTATAAAAGAAAGGGAAGAACTAGGTTGTCTTTAGCTCAGGAAGCATCCCTGTGAACTGGCCTAAGAATGAACTTAACTGAAACAGGGAAGAGAGACGTCATGTCCAGGCTGAGCCTGGGTCCTGGCACAATCCTCAGAGTCAAGGGAAAAGATGTCAGAAATGTGGGCTTTATTACCAGAGTTGTGTCATCGAGGGCTGGGCATGCGCTCAGTAGACAGAGCGCTTGGCCGGTGTGCATGAGGCCCTGGGTTCAATTCTGGCACCGAAAAAACACAGTAGTGGTAGTACATGCTGTAAGGCCAGCTTGAAGCAGTATGGACAGGAAGATCAGGGGTCCAGGCCACCTCAGCTGTGACTTCAAGACCACCCAGAGATACCTGGGACCCTGCTCCAAAAAATAAACAATAACCCCCATCAAACAGACAAAAAACAAAACAAAACAAGAAACAACCAACCAACCAAACAAACAAACAAAAATACCCGGAATGCAGGGGACCAGAGTTAGTCCTGCTGAGGGGAAAACTGCCCTTTCCAGAGGTTAGCCTAGCCACATAGCTTTCCTAACATTTTTACAAAGTGCTGTTCAGCTGGAATAAGAGCTTTCCCTGTGTATATATGCATGTGAGTGTGTGTATTGTGTGTCTGTAAGTGTGTGTGTATGTATGTATGTGTGCACGCACACATGTGTGCATAGAGACCAGGGGACAGCCTCTATTATTATAGTTCCTTAGGCACTCTTTTGAGACAAGATCACTCAGTGGCCAGAAACTGGCCAAGTAGGGTAGGCTGGCTTGTCCAGAGAGCCCCAAGGGCCCGCCCCTACCCCTACCCTAAGGGCTCACCCCTCCCCCCTTCTACTCCCTGATGCTTGGATTACAAGAACACATACCACAGTCATATTTTTAATGTGAATTCTTGGGGTTGAACTCAAGCCCTTGTGTTTTCAAGTCAAGCGCTTTACCTCTCCCACCCCTTCCCCACCCAGCTGACCTGTTTGTGGATTTTTATGAACTACCCACTCAGTGTAATACAACTGTTGCCTAGCAATGGTCAATTTGATTTCCAAATTATCCTGAATATGTATCAGTAAGCATCCCCTCAAATTGGCTTTTGATAAAATATGTGTCCGATGGACTAACATCAGAACCAATGAGATCTCCAGAAAGAATGTAGGATGCCAAGAAGACAGGACAAGAAGAAAGATGCACATGAAAGAAAGACCTCTTTGCTTCCCAAGCAGAATTATAGTCAGTGGTTTTCAAATTAAGAAGTAGTTTCAGGATAAAGATGAAAGCAAGTATGTGGCTGAACTAATGTATCTATCTAAGACTCCAGGGCATCGGAGAGATGGTGCAGCAGTTTAGAGCACTGGCTTCTTTTCCAGAGGAGTCAGGTTTGATTCTCAAGCATCCACATGGTGGCTGATAACAGTCTCTAACTCTACTTCCAGGCTCCTCCAAGGGCACCAGGCAAGTGTGTGGTCCACAGACAGACATGCAGGCAAAAGCACTCATACACATAAAATAAAAAGTTTAAAACCGGTGTAAATGGTTTAAGATCCAGAAAGACTCGACATGGTGTTTTGAAGACCACCTCAGGGCTTTAAGACTTCTTCAGCGTTTAACCCACAGCAGTCTGCCTTGTGCAAAGTACAGGGAGCTGCTTCAGGGGAACAAGGAAAGAAGACAGCCCTTGAATGGCGATTCAGAAGTTCTTCATACTAGCAGAACTGGTCTCACATTCCTCAGAAATACATACGTTAAGCTTTGCCAGATGTCCAGAATAAACCAGAAATTCTTTTGAATGTTTGGTAGCTTTTTCTACATTTCACATGATGTCAGTTAAGTGTCACTTCCGGTATATTCCCACACACAAGCAGGAGTGTGTGGCCTGTGGGGCGGGGTGGAGAAATAACAACGGCTTGCAGGCATGGTGTGCCTGCCTGCATCTTCTCATGTTCCAAGGTGTTTGCACCCAGTAGACAGATAAACGTGGTTTCTGTCTTTAAAGCTGTCCATATCGAAGAGCTGTGACTGTAAATCAGACATTGTCTCAAAAGTGTTATGTTGTATCGACTTGTCACTCTGCTGGGGCTCGTGTGCAACTCCTAGAGACAGGGCTGGGCAACTCAGAGCTTGAGCTGGGTGTTGAGACCCGACCTGGTGCCGGCTTCACAGCTGTGTGACAGTGGGCACCGTACCGAGTATCTCTTCCCCTGGCTGTCCTCCTCTGGCTCCTAGGAGTGAACTGAGACTCGAGTGGAAAGTTCAAACAGATGCTGAAGTCAGGAGGGACCAGGGCTAGGAAGATAGGTCAGCTGGCCCAAGCGAAAGAGCCTGAACTCTGTCACCTATTCAGGTAAAAGGTTTATTAGCCAGCTGGTCTAGCTTGACTTGTGAGCTCCAGGCCAAAGAGAGACCTTGTCTCAAATAACAAGGCGGACCATTCCTGAGAAACAGCACACCCGAGGCTGCCATCTGGTTGGATTCCACGTGTGATACACGCGAACCACAGGTACACACAAATAGATGGGAGATATGATGAAGAACCATTAGGACCAGGAGAAAAGAGGGGTGGAAGGGGGGGAGCTTAAAGACCTAGCTAGGCATGGTGAAAGGTGTTCTGGGTTCTTCTGCCAGCTTAAGCTTTGATGCAGTGTGGGCAGTCACACACACACATAGTTCACTCCTGCGTCGTCCATGTGACTCCCCTCGAAAAGCAGGCTAGAAAAGAAACAATAAAAACCAGAGAAGCAATTGGTCAAGGGAATGAGGAAAAACAAAAAACAAACAAAACAAACCAAACTGAAAAAGCCAATAAACCTACCATTAGAAAAGATGGTAGGAAGCCCTGGGGTGTAGAAAGCACGGAAGTTCTGCTGTCTAGGGGAAGGAGGCACCTCCAGGCCTCACCTCCAGGTCTCCCTGACTGCTTGGAGGCCTCCCTGCCCTGTGGCTTTGGTTTCCAAGGCCCAGTTTCAAAACTGCCCGCCCTCACCATGCTCCTCCATCTGGTGACCAGAGGTTAAACTAATATGTTTGCAGACGGTTATGGAGAGCTGGGCGCCAACAGCCTAGCTCAGGGGAATCCAAATACATGTGTCTTGAAACAATTCTACCCTCCATTACCTAGAAGCAAAAGAAGAAGTGAGTTGGGCAAGTCTGCCGAAATCTTAATTTACCCAGGCCAGGCTGAGCCCTGAGCCCCGTACCCTAGGAGTAAGGGGGGGTTGGTCAGAAGGTGGAGGCTTGATGGGCCTGGGGAGGTGGTGGGGCTGTCACGTAGGGCAGGGCAGGGCCTGGGCAGCCTTCCAAGGAGGGTGAGTCACCCGGAGCAGGGTGGGAACGGGCCTGGGAGGGGAGGGGAGGCGGGGCGGCCTTACGCAGGATGGATGGGGCGGGTATAAAAGCCCCACCCAGCCCAGCCGGGCCGCTCGGCTTCTGGGGAGGCTCTCAACGCTAGGCGCCCGGCCCAGGTAAGTGGGGCGCGGCCCGGTCGCCCGCTATGGCCTCGGGGTTGCGGTGTTGAACGGGAAGCGGACAGGCTCCGGCAATGGGGACCCTGGGAGGCACGGAGAAGGACCCATCCCACTGGGCGATCTGCGGGTCCTGCAGCAGAGTTACAAAGTGTCCCGCGTGGGGTCGTGACATGTCTCTTTGCATACCACGCTTGGGGGGCGTGGGGCAGAGGTGGGGGGGACCGTGATTCCCCTTGAGGTCCTCTGGGAAGCGGGGAGACCTTGTGTAGGGCGGAGAGTCGAGGGATGCGGCATTCCAGACGTGCTAGGTGCCAACGGGGGACTGGGTGTGGCCGCTGGGGAGCCTGCGGCCCAGCAGTGAAAAGTCTGTGGACTTTTCCCCTCCGCTTTCTGCACTGCGTTCTCTCACTCTGAACCATAACTCCTGCAATTTCAGGTGAATTTCCTTGCAGCTGACAAACGTACATTTGTGAAGTCAAGTCTTGAGTACCTTGTCCTCCTGTACCCATAAAACAATCTCAGCTCAGTCTTTGTCACAAACTCTAGATTGTCTGGTAGGACAGCGACCTCAGATTTCATTCTTTCTTTGGAGTTTGCCACTCTCTGGAACGTGTGCAGAAGGCAGTGTCCCCGGTTCCGTAGGGAAAGTTGCCTTGACTGCGCTGATGCCACCATGAGTCAATTGACAGGATCTATCGAAAAGGGCGTGGCTCCTGGGCTGCAGGTTCCAATGCTGGCCTGGAGGGCTGCGGTTCTAGAAGTTTCTTTATCTGTAAAAGTGGTTTCTGAACTTTGTTCTTAGCGCCACCCACACTGAGTTATTGAAGGTTTCCGAAAACAAGTTCATTCAAAAATAGATAGTAAAGCACACTGAAAACACAGCGTCGTGCAAATGAAAAAAACAAAAAAAAACAAAAACCCTGCCAGTTGAGACATAGCGGTAATCTCCACACTCAGGAGACTGAGGCAGCAAGATCCTGAGTTTGAATCCAGACTGAGTAGAAGCTGATGATCTAGCTCATTGGTAGAGCGCCCTAGTAGGGTACACAAGATCTGGTCTTCATTCCCAGAACCGGAAAGAGTTACTCATTTGTGTAGTAATTTGCCATATTCAGCCTCAGCCCTTAACAACCACCATAAACTCTTGGGATCCAAGGTCCTCAACCTGTAACTCAGGGATATTATTAGGTGAGTCTACAACTTGAACCCGGAAGCCACTCCCCTACCACTCCCTCAAAAACTCTGTAGAAGGTGTTTGGAATCCAAAAAAGAAAAAAAATTAATTTGCACTGTATCTGAGTGCTGCCTAATGGCAAGGGAGCAGGATACAAGATGGGAAGGCGAGGAGAGGTCTGTGGGTAGAAAGACTAAGTCACTGGTGTCGTGTTCAGGTTTTTTCCCCTTAGTTTTAAAGATAGTCTTGATTAAATCGTGTTAATTGAAAATGTGTGTCTCTGCCTCTTCTCTGATTTCTTTCCCCTGCTTGTCTCCTTGCCGTGTTCCGTTGGCTGTCCTTCTCCACACCCACTTCCTTCTCATTTCGGCAGCGCCCTGCCGAAACTTGTGAATCTGAGTCAGGGAACTTGAAGATGGCAGATGAGACCAGGGCAGAGAGCCGTGTCTCTTTCGCTGGGTCCACAGCTTACCTTAAGTCCAAGGGGTTCTCTAGAAGTGCCCATCGCCTCTGCTGCCGCAGGGGCAACCCCCTAGGCGCATCTTTCTGTTGAGGGTTTCCTGTTTGGTGTGGTAGAGTTCAGGAAGTTTTGCTAAGGAGCCAGGCAACGCTTACAGCTTTAGCTGAGAGCTTGGGCTTGGACTGGTGTCTCAATGTTCCACATCCTGTGTCTTTGAGCTATTAAAGCACCCTATTGATTAGCATTAGATATGCATGCAGTCTTGGTCACTGGCTTCCTGGCTAAGTTCTGATTTAAGTAGTTTTCCTGGCAAGGCAGGCATTCTCCTAAATTGCTATTGATTTTTGAGGACTGTGGTTTCTCCCTGCAACTTTGGGCCTGCATTAATGTGTGTGGGGGCTGATGGGAACTTTTGGCTTAACTCTTGGCTTGTGCAAAGTGCAGGGTCCTGTTTCATCAGGGGAGAGTGGGTATGTTACAAAAGGAATCCCAGCACTATGGGCTGCTTTAAACATCCATTTGTCTCATGAACAAACTGTCCTTTAGGTGCCCACTGTGTCCCAGTCCCAGTTATGGTACTGAGGACACAGCAGCAGACTAGACACACATCTATATGTGTATGCATTCTCTGTGCGCTTGCACACACAAACACACACACACACACAGGCCTTGCTTTTGAGATTTCGAATCTATTGGGGAAAGAGAAAAAGATAAGTGAAGTAGCTGTAGAGATAGCAATTTGATTTGACATTTTCTGTTTTCCTAAACTAATATACTCGCCAACCCGGCTGGGTCTCCCGTTCCCACTTCTACACAGCTGTTTCTCAGACCTGAACATGGAGCTGAGCTTATTATCCCAAAGAAGTGTCTAAATCAACTGGATTTAACCTGTCCTGCAGAATCAACTGTGAGACTAGAAGTTGACTCTTTTTTCTGCACCTACAGTTAATTCCCCAAGTCACACCCTCCTCTAACTGTGGGCCTGCCACCAGGGAGGAAATTCCAGTCCTTAGCAGAAATTTTTTCCACCCATTTGCAGTCTGGCATAGTTTTCCTTTTGTTACGAGAGGCAGCCCCCCTCCGTGTCGCTGAGGGGACTCGTGATTCTGGGTGGTTCCACTGATGTGATCTCCAGATGTTCCCTAATGGGTGCACATTGATGCTTTTAAGTCATCTGAGCTCAGATCTCCTTAGGATACCCGTCTGCAGCACCCAAGCTGTCTGAGTTCAAATCCCAGACTTGAAGTGGACACTCTAACCACAGGGAGTGGCCATGACACAGAACCATTTGTATGTGCCCTTTGTCTCCTGGCCACACCCAGAGGACACTCACAGCTCAGAGGAGTTACAAGGTTCTCCTATCTCCCTCAGGTTACCTCTTTGCTGTCTGGCTCTCTGCTTGTTCCTGTGTAGATTCTGGTTCCCATGCTGTCCTGTGGCAGAGCTAGGACCATAGCATCCAGATAATGTGGAGATGGGGCTGGGTACCAGCTGCTTATCACTAATGGGAAGAGGCTGGCCTAACATGATCTGCCAGGCTGTCTGAAGATGTTCAGAGGCTGGGAGTGGGAGCCCCCAAGTCAGAACGGGTGGAACTGGGCCTGGATTTTTTTAAACATTCAGTTTTAGGTAAAGAGGGGAAATTGAGAAAGGAGACTCTGTTGGAAAAGAACAACGTAGACCTAAAACAGAAAGAACCAGTGTGTGAACCATTTTAACTTGCCATTGAGCTACCTACTACAGTCCAGGTACTGTCAGACCTCTGAGTCAGGACAAAAGAATAAGTCACAAGTCCCATGGCTGGACAGTGTGGAAGGTGTACTCCAAACTCTCTACTCTGGTATTTCACAAATGCAGAAAGAATAGCAGGAGGTCTGGGCAAGGAGGGTGATTGAGAAAGCTGATCTCCGCAATGATTCTCTAGAGCTTACAGTCTCACTTAGATGCCCACTGATCAAGACAGAGGACTCCTGGTAGAGGAGTCCTGAGCATCTGAGAGAACAGTCAGTGGCCTCGCCTGACTTAGGTGGAGAGAGCATGTGTGAGTGTGTGCTTGTGCGCCTGTGCAAAGACAGTATTGAAGATGGATGGTGTCTCTCACTGGGTAGCAACGTACACAAGTCTTGGATTCCATCCTTAGCACCATATTAAATTGGGAGGCAGGAGGATCTGAAGTTGAAGATCATCCTTGGCTATATAATGAAACTGGTGCTAGCCTGTGCTAAATGAGAACCCTTGTCTAAAGACAAGAGAAGGGGAGAGAGGAGGAGGGAGAGAGAGAAGAAACAACAGTCTTAAACCAGGAGGTAGGTTCAGAGTGTGGGGCAGTGTCTCAAACTTGGACTTTTCTTGTTCTGGCAGCTGAGCCCAGTTGGAAGCCTAATATGTGGGCCATAAGACACTGAGATTGAATTATAGATGCTCAGGCTGCATTTCCCAATGCTGAACGTGTCTCATGCCAAATGACATCATTCTTCCACACTAGTCTCTTTCCACCCACTCCAAGTCTATCAGGAGGGCCTCCCAAAGCAAGAAGTGGCAGTATCTGTAGCAAGCAAACAAATATTGATTCAGATCCCACAGCCAGAGGGACAGGCTAGAGCAAGTGCTTCAGGGGCCTCTTGCTGAGGCCACGGGCGGGTGGAATTCCAGGAATCCAGGGGCTTAACTTGGCCCTGTGAGTCAAGCATTAATCAGAACCATAAAGCTAAGGGGGAAAGTATGCGCCTTCAAGAAGGTTCTGTTAACTAAAGATGATTTAGGGGGTTAGAGAGTGGGATCCAGTGGGAACTCCCTTCCCATCATTCATGCCTTTTTAAAATTATTTATTTAAAATCCTAGTGTGGTTCCTACACTGTGGTGTCCAGGAACTACAATAAGGGAATAAAGACTGGTGGGGAAACCCAGTCCTCCACATTCCCACCCCCACCCATTTTGACTTAAAAGTCTAGGTTTGGAGTCATTCCCATCCCCATTGATTCATCGTGGTTGCTAGGCATCTGTTTTGGGGTAACCCAACAACATGCTGTGTCTTGTTAACGCTGGCCAAGTGGGTGTGTCTCTGAAACTGCTGGGCTGGATTCCCTGCAGACCAGCCTTGTCCCAACAAGCTCTGGGGTTTTTTGTGCAAATGAATATCTGGGCTTTCTGGAACTCGCACTTTTTAACTCAGCGAAGTGTATTTTTGCTGTTTACAGCATTACCTGTGAGATTCTTCCTCGAAGTTTTTTGCAAACGTTGTGTTTCACTTTCCTTTTACAGAATAAAGGTAAAAACAACTTTATTTGTACTTTTTGCTCATTGCCTTAACTTCGTTTTTTGAAACAGAACAAGAAAATGTAATAAGATCTAGTTATTAGTTTTTATTTTTTTAAGACAAAACTACAATTATTTGTAAAACAGATTATCTGTTACATGTAAATGACTCCACAGATTCCTTCACTGCTAAGCTTTGTCTCCTGAGAGCATGGTGCTGGCAGGGTAAGTCTTGCTTATTGTTTTTAAGGCCACAGGAGACAGTCTGTTCCCTTCATTTAGGGAGGAGCTGGGGCAGTCCCTGTTTTCCCAGCACTGTAGGGTGCTACTTCACATTGGCTGAAGGAGGGTATGGCTTTCTGTGTCTCCTTGGATTGGACTGGTTTGTTTCCTTAAACAGAAACACCTGCCTGAGAAAGAGCCCTTTTCCTGTGGAGCCAGGGCCCAGCCCTCCCTGGGAGCAAGGCCCTGGCATAGTGTTCTCATCAGCAGATGGCTTACCTGATAGTTCTTTCTGGTATGCAGGCTGAAACTAGTTGGTCCGCTGGGTGAGGCTGAGGTGCTTGAAGAGAGATGCAAATCTGGGGAGCAGAGTGCCAAAAAGAGAGGGTGGCTCTGCTCTTAAGGCACCTGAATTTTACATTGTGGGGTTAGGAGTTAGTTTAGTGAGGACCCTCTTAAATGTCATGTTGACTCATTTTTGTTTGTTTGGTTTTTTTTTTTTTATTTTTTTTCAAGCCAGGCTCTCATATAGACCAGGCTAGCCTCAAACTCAGTATGTAGCCATGGATGAGGTTCCCATCCTCCCACCTCACCTCCTGAGAGCTGGGATTACAGGCATGTACCTTCACATGTGACTTTTGTAGACCTGTTTTTAAATCTTGTGTTTTGGTGAACAGGTAAATAGGAGTATTGGGTCTAATCACATTCCACCATTTCTGTAGGAGTTTTGGGTCTAATCACATTCCACCATTTCTGTAGCCAAACTTAACTTGGCAGCATTCATTCAGGTCCTTGGATTTTGGGGTCACCGCATGGACCTGGCTTCCTGACAAACCTGTCCCCTTGTTTTCCTGAGATCCACTGGGGATGTGTCCCTCCCCAATCCCCTACTCCCTCCACCCCTGATATGTTCCTCTGGCTGATGACTCACCCTCTCTGCCTACACATAGAGGCCTCACCATTAGGCCCTAGACTGAGCCACTCTGCTTCCTTGATGGTTGCGACATAATAATCTGTCCATTGAAGAGGCACTGGGGCAAGGTCTAAAGAACAAAAGCAGAGAAGTCAAAGGTTCTGGGTTATAGCCCTCCCCTGCTGTGGACCGTGGGTAGTCTCTTAAGTGTCTCTTCTCCAAGGGTATTAGTTACTTGTCTGGTGGCTGTGACCAAATACCTAAGGAGGAGCACCTAGAAGGACGAGGGGCCTATTTCAGCATGCAGTTTAAGTGCACACCGTCTATACTAGCAGGGAAGGCATGGCGACAGGAGCCTGAGGGGGCACGCACAGTCAGGAAGCAGAGAAAGAGTGCTAGCTCCCAGCATATGGTCTTTTGTTTTTAATGTAGCCCATGACAAAAGCTCCTGGCATGGTGCCACTCATATTTAAGATGGGTCTTCCCATTTTAATGACTCTAACCTAGCAAATCCCTCACAGACACACCCAGGGGTGTGTTTCCATGGTAAATCTAAATCCACTCAAGTCCGGCAAAGTTGTTCCATCATAGGTGGGAAGCTGTGGCTGAGGATGCTACATCCCTTAAGTACCGTCTCGGTGCGCCCGTCCTCTGAGTCTGTGGATGACCTGACCATTGCCAGGGTCTACAAGCCTCACCAGCACTGCAATGGCCTTTTATGATCCCAGAAGTCACAGGACACTGACCCATTCTCGTTAGTCAAACTAAAGTTTTAGCAATCGTGGTGAGAGGCAACACTCACTGTTTGTTCTAGCAACTAATCGACCCTATTCAGAGAAACTGCACAGCCAGAGGATTGGGTGAAGTGGAGAAGCAAAGGCTATATTTTATTTCTAGGCTAAAATAGGGTTGCCATTAAACTTGCATGAGCTAGGAAATATTTATGGATATGGGCACTTAGATATAGCTTGTCGGTCTCTATGACTTTGGGGTTATTATGATATTTTTGGTGCAGAAAGGTTGTAATATAAATGGGACTTCTATCAAAAACTGTTTCAAGATGCATGTTTGGGGCCAGAGAGATGGCTGAGTGGTAAAGAGTGCTCTCTGTGCAATAAGAACCGGACTTCAAATCTCAGCACAAAGGCAGCAAAGCAGGTGTCACAGCTCTGAAGGGGGCAGAAATAGGAGGCCCTCTGGACTGCTGCCTCTCAGCCTGCTCCAGAAAATGCAAGCCTCAGGTGCCAGGAGAGAGACCCTACTTCAAGAGGAGACGATGGAGAGTGGTGGAGGAAGACACTGGTGTCCTCTTCCCGCTTCTCTGCTTGTACACAGATGCATGAACCTTCTAGTACACCCACATGCACACACAGGTACATTAGAACACACACACACACAGTCTGTTTGTCACCTAGTTTGTGGAAATATGTATTCTTCATTTGTATAGGGGTCTGAGACTCGGTAGAGGAAATGCGGCAAAGTATCCTCCTAGCATTGAAGCATATGTAACTATGTGTTATTTCAATGCTTTTCAAGTGGAGGGCACTCAGTACTGAATGAATAAGGAATTCCTGTCAAAAGGCTGGGGAGGGCTGTGTGGAACGGGCTCTTCTCACCTTATGGGAGCAATGCCAATGTAGCTTGAGGAATGCACAGAGTGCCATGAGATATAGTGAAAGTGGGGCGTGGCAAAACACACCTGTAATCCCAGGCAGGAAGACTGGGAGTTTGAAGTCAGACTGAGCTACATAGTGACATCCTGACTTTTTTGTTCTCTCTGTTGTATGGTGTTCGTGTGTGTGTGTGTATGCATGAGGGTGCAGGTATAGACGTACATGTATATGTGTATGCATGCATGAGGGTGCAGGTATAGATACACATGCATATGTGTGTGCGTACATGAGGGTGCAGGTATAGACGCACATGCATATGTATGTGCATGCATGAGGGTACAGGTATAAATGCACATGCATGTGTGTGTGTATAAATATGGTGTTCAGAGTTTGATGCCACTGTTTTCCTTGATTGTTTTCCACTTTCATTTACTGAGGCAGGATCTCCCAAAGAAGGAGCTCTCTCATTTAGCTAGACTAGTGAGCCATCTTACTCAGAGATCTCCTGTCTCTGCCACTGGGCACTGAGATTACAGGTGGACTGTCACACCTGCCTGACTTTTAGATGGGTGCTAGGGATCTGAACTCTGATCCTTACACCAGTGTGGCCAGCATTTTATCCACTAAGCATCTCCCCAGCTCCATGACGCCCTGTTTTAAGGAGAATGGGGAGGTGGAAAGTGGGTAGGGGGAGTGAGAAGGACAGGAGAAAGTTAACCAATTTGCTTGAAGAAAGCAGAGTCAAGGAGCCCTTTAAGTACTAATCTGTTGTGGGGAATGAATAGAAGGAGGTGTGGCTTGGTCCTGATGCTAATCTTTGAAGGCCAGTGCTCAGCTCTTTTGGAGTTAGAGGAAGCTCACTGGCCTTGATTTCTTTCTAACTATCTGGCAAGATCAGCTGGTGAATTGAGTTGGTAGCAGTAGGGAGGACCAACTTGATGAAAGAACAGATGATTATAAATGCTGGCACAGAAAGCAAGATTTGTGGGGCTTCCAAAAAAATCCCTCTTATTTGTCCTCTGCTTATGCGTTGAGGCTGCTGGAGAAGAATTAGCAGGAACGGAGGGTGTAAAGTGGTACATCAGATTGTCTTTGCTCTGCACAGTACTGCGGGGAGGGCTGCATGTGTCTGCAAAGCAGCGTCCAGAGCTAGGAAGACAGCTTAGAAGAACAACTCAATAAAATCTTGCTGTATAGCTCAAATTGCCTGAACATCAGAGCTGGGGAGTAGCCTCACTGACTGTCCATGGACTTGTGGCCACACACACGTGTTAGTGGACACAACTGTGCCACCTGGGCAGTCAGCTGGCAATTTTCATCTGTTTCGTTCTGCTTTGGATTTTAATTCCTTAGTCTGGAAATCTGCGAGGCAGACGATAACTGCTCTTATCTGTTCTGGAAACTCTCCGGCCAAGTGAATCTGATGGGCACCTTTGGCAGGTTTGGGCCAAGGTTGACTGGAGGGATGCTCCATCAAGGAAGAGGCTAATCTGTCTGAGTGGGCTGCGGAAGAGGCTTTGGGCTGAGATTGGACTGTGGCCTTCTGTAATTCCTGTAGACCAGCACCCATATGTAGAGTGCTAGTTTCCATACATTCTGTGTCTACAGAGAATGTGAGGAGGGTATACAATCTTGAATTTCCTACTGGCTACATTAAACAACAACAAAGGACCAGTGAGATGGTGTAGCAGGAAAAGGCACTGGCCACCAAGCCTGACGACATGATTCAGTGCTTCGGACCCACATAATGGGAGGAGAGAGAGAATCAACTCCCACATGTTGCCCTCTGACCTCCATACATATACCACAGCATGTGCACACACACACACACAAGCAAATACATAAATATAATAATAATAATAGTAGCAACAGGTGAAGAGACTGGAGACAACTTAAGGTTAGGAACCCTTGTTGTTCTTACTGAGGACCTGAGTTTGGTTCCCAGCACCCACTTCAGTGGTTTACAATCACATGAACTCTTGTTCCGGGGGGATCCAACAACCTCTCATGCCTCCGTAGGCACTCCCACACCACATGCATGCCTTGACAAGTGTGTGTGTGCACACACACTGGTACACACACACACACACACGAATGCACACTACGCTCCACCTTTATATTTTCCCGACCTTGGCAACCGTTCACCATCTCGCTGCCTCCATAGAACTGCCTCTTTTAGAATGCCCTGGAATCAACCATGTGCAGCATTCCAGCCCAGCTACTCTCGCTTAGTAATGTGCATTTAAAGTTCCTCTGCATCTGCCGTTGAGATTGAGAACTTCTTAGCACTAACTAATAGTCCTTTCGGGGGGGTGCACAGAAGTGTTTGGACAGAGCAACACTTTTTACCATGGAGAATGACATGGGCGCACAGGGAACATACAGGGGACACACGGGACACACAGGGGAGAAGAGGCAGTGAGGGAGCTGAGGGAGTGGAGGTGATACAAACATTTTTGATGGCCTGGCTTAAAGGGCTTCGGGGAGAGAAAGGGGGCATGGTGAACCTCTTAGCAAAACAAAAGTACATCTTGACCACAAATAAAGGTGACTCTCTCTGCCTGAACTCCCACCTCCCACAGCCTAGAATGCACTTAGTTCAAAATATTCCTGTAAGTTGGCACACGGCTGTGTCATAGACTGTCTTCAAAGCAGTTTTACGAAAGCATTTAGGCAAAGCGACCTCCTTGAGGAGAACAGAGAATGTAATTCCCACAAGTACCAAGGGCACTGCTAGAACAAATGCTGTTGGCAAGCTTTTGGGGAGGTGGCTGGGTGCTGTTTTTCTTTGGGGTGATTATGCAGAATGACCTGTCTTGTCTCAGTAGGAATCACTCTTGGTGGTGGGGGCTGGGAGTGTGGGGCTATCAATTCCAACAACCTAGTCCACAAAACAGGGAAAGGCCATTCATCAGTATGGCACCCCTGACTGCTAAAATGTATTCGATGGGAGATGATGACATTGCAACTGCTCTAAATCTGAAACACAAGGTCAGCCCTCAATGAGATGTGTTTATGTCAGAAAGCTGGTCTATTTGCATTTTATAAACAGTTTAATAACCTTGCTGCATGTGTGTGTGTATTCGTGTACTTTGGGGGTACTTGTGTGTGGAGGCCAGAGGTCACCATTAGGTGTCATTTCTCCTCTGGCGGTACCCACCTTGTTTTTTTGAGGCAAGAACTCTCATTGGCTTGAGCCTTGCCAATTAGGTTGAGCTGGCTCGCCACTGAGCCCCAGAGATCCACCTGTCTCCCAACCTTTTGGGGCTCAAACTAAGGTCCTTGTGCTCAGAAGGCAAGCATGTTATGTTCGAACCCATCACCTAGCCCCAGTACATTCTGAGTCTCACTGGAGGAAATGGTTGTGGGCTAATATTAAAAGCTTTGTTTGGGATCAGGCCAACATGGAGTCACTGCTGCTTCCAGCTCATGTCCCTCTTACTATGTGAAGTCACTTGAGAGTGGCACACAAGTAATGACAGTTTTGCTATGCTTATCGCTTTTGATGGAAGAGCCTATTCTCTGTTGGAACGAGTGCTGTTTGCCACAGGAAGCTTTTAGGTTTTGCATTCACAGACCAGACCCACCAGGTCCTGTGTAACCAGAGCAAGAGACAGACCAGTTTAGTAATCCATCCCCAGCCTAAGGCACCCATCTCTAAGCTTTCCTTTTCTCAATGATAAGCTTGAGAACAGACTGCTTGAGAAAATACCCGCTTTACCAGCCTCCGACGCAATAGTCCAGGAAGACTGTGGTGTGATGAGTTGCTGTGCTTCGGGGGAAAGAAAGCTTCCTTTATAAAGACTTCATATTATTTCTTTTTTTCAGCTTTTTTCAAAATGTCTACTGTCCACGAAATCCTGTGCAAGCTCAGCTTGGAGGGCGATGTGAGTATCTAATCTTTCACTTTGTATGATTTTGCAAATTGGACATCTGTTGAACTGTGCTACGATTTCCCTGTATACCCAAGGAAAATGGGGCCATAATTCAGCCATTATTAGGCGTCTCCCCTGCATCCTGGTTCCTCATCGCTTTAACTGTTAGTCAGAGTTTCATTTATTTCAAATGTCATGGTGCTAAAACCCTTTTTGGCATCGAATTAGACTTGGACAGCATCATTGAGAAGGAAATGGCTGGAACTGTGTTCTGTCAGATTTACTACATGAGTGGTGGTTATTGCTTTGGTGACATGTGAGTTTTTAATGTCAAGCCTTGAGGTTTTATTTATCGTAAGCTTTGGCCTAGAATTCTTCAACTAGAATTGTCAACAAATAATTCTAGTGTCTTTTATGCTTCTTAGAATATCTGGAATATTCTTCTAGGCAATGGCATATGGCTATTATTATTATTA
This sequence comes from Ondatra zibethicus, assembly GCA_004026605.1. NCBI lineage: Eukaryota > Metazoa > Chordata > Mammalia > Rodentia > Cricetidae > Ondatra > Ondatra zibethicus. The sequence goes on along the minus strand of PVIU01000674.1, from coordinate 99,391 downwards.
CTAATCCCTGAGTCCAATTAGTGCTGCACATATATGCAAGAGTCATCCACTGGACTATGGATAACCTACTAGTAACCACATCCTCAAAGAAAAGTGATTCTCTCTCAATGCAACCATCAACTACAGTACTTCATCAGCTAGGGTGGGGTCTATTTTTCTGTTTAATCCAACACTTGGGAAAGCTTTTCTACAGAATAAACCAGAAAGTCTTCTTTTTGGGTTTTTGTTTGTTTTTGTTTTGTTTTTTTGAGACAGGGCTTCTCTGTGTAACAGCTTTGGCTATTCTGGAACTAGCTCTTGTAGACCACGCTGGCTTCAAACTCAAGGAGATCCTTCTGCCTCTGCCTCCCGAGTGCTCAGGTTAAAGGCATGTGCTACCACCACCCTGCAAGAAAGTATCTTTTTAAAAAGAATAATTATATAACTAATCAAAGGGCCTTGTTGTTGTTTTATTTTGTTTTTCTTTTGTTTATGAAGGAGCTCAGAAATAAAATTTGATTTTTAAAGAGTCACTCAAAAGACAGGTGACAGATTGGGTCATGTGTACAAGCCCTTCTTTGTTGTCTATGGCACCTGCTTTCTTAATGTGCGAATGAATGGACCTGTTCGAACACAGACTACGTGGAATATTAAAGCCTTTTTGCTGTTTTCTCATTTAATTCTTTCCTCGTCTTGGAACTTGGCCTGCTGTTAGGGCCTAGACAAGTCTTGCTGTTATATAATTTGTTTCTTCAACAGATTTTATCTAATGCCTTTGATAATTAGATGGTTCTTGTTAGCAAGTTTCAGGAGAAGTCGCTATGGCTGTGGCCAGGTTGACAGAGTACAAGCCTAAACTTAGCTTACGTGAAGCCATAGATTCCGTCCACAGCACTGCAGAAACCACCAGGCATGCACATCTGTAATCTCAGCCCTTGGGACATAGAGGCTGGAGGATTAAAATGTCTAAGTCATTTGTGGTTATATACCAAGTTTGAGGCTAGCCTGAGACCCTTAAAATAAAAGTTTTGTGAGAGAGCTATTCAGTCAGCTCTTGAAGCTAGTCTACCCTAGGAGTACGTGTGGAGAGGCGGGACGAAACTAGAAAATGTCCTATATTGCCCATTACCGTAAAGGAAGGAAAGATCACTTTTACCTAATAACTTAATTTTCAGACAAATGGATTTTGTAGACATTCTATTATTCATTTCTTTATGTCTCTAGACTAAACACAAAAGCCACACCTACCTTTCCCCCACTCACTGATAGGAAGACAGCATATCACCTGACCAGTGAGCCATGTGTGATGTGGATGTACGGTCTGCTGCCTGCCCCTGTCAATAAGTTACTGGTAGCCCTGTTAAGAATCAGAAGAGAATTTTCCTTAGCTTCCTGCCCACTTTCTTCTGTAGCTACCAAGAACAAATACAGAAAAATTTCTAGCCCTTTGCTCCAATTTTCCTTTATGTACGCTGCATCACTTCATCCATCTTCCCAGAGCGTTCCCCGACTCGAGTCACTGGTATCCAACCTACAACCCCACAGGCCACATGTACCCCAAGATAGGAATGGATGGGGCCCACCGCAAAATTATAAACTTACTTCAAATACTAGGGGGCATTATTTTGTAACTCAGTCGCCTCATTTTTTGAGCATGAACTTTGTAGATAGTAATGTCATGCCACGAGGTCAAGCATGCCTGAAAGTGGTGAAATTAGTCAAGGCAAACTTTGGGGAAGCATTTGTGCTTCAGAGTTATAAATATGGGCCGGATTTACCATTTGGCCCCATTTAACAGGTGTCTGACCCTGAGCTCAGAGTTCTAGCTTTTCCCAGGGGACACTGGGAGTGTGGATCTCAGTGGCTCCCCACTAGTAAGGAAACCCAGTGGTGTGGGTGCTGGACTGGCTCAGGAGACCTGTGGGTGAGCAGATCATTGACCTTACCGCAGTCAGCTGCTCTGAGCTTGGTCATCATTATGTGTCACCATCACTTGGTGTATGTACCAGGGAGGCTTGATGTGGGGCAACATAGGCTGGAGAGCCGCTGTGTGTGGGGGTGCATCGGTGATGGGTGACTCAAGACCACCCACCAATCAAAGCCACATTTCTCACACCCATTATCTGCCCCTCCTTTTGGGGCAGGCTATGCTTCTGAAATAAACATTTCAGAACAGGAGGGAAGTTAAATGAATAGAAGAGAGGATGGATAGAGAAGTAGGCCGTTATCTTGGGATGGGGGAGAGACTCCCATCCATCAGCTCTGGAAAGTGGTGGACTCTGACAGGCACCCAAAGAGGAAGGACTTTAAAAGACAATGAGGGAAATGTGCCAGGCAGAGCAGTAGGCAAGGGCATCCTGGCGAAGGCAGAGGACAGCACTGAGTAGAAGGGAGAAGAACAGGAACTTGTCACAGTAAAGAGGATGTGGGCCAGCCGGCACCCACCTAGGTGCCACAAAGTAGCCACAGCACAGGCATGAGGAAAATCCCTTCCTTTGCACAGCCCACAGAGGCATGGGGATGAGCATGGCTCATAAGCTTGTTTGTTTAATTGTTTTTATTTTGGGGTCCGGGCCTCATGTATCCCAGGCTAGCCTGAAACTTGCCATGTAGCTGAGAATAACTTCTGATTCTCCTGCCTCCGCCTTCCCAGTGCTAGGATTACCATTTCCTGCTTATTTGCTGCTGGGGATCAAACTCAGGACTTCATGCATTTGGGGCAAGCACTCTACCAACTGAGCCACACTCCCAACTCTGGATTCACTGTTTGAAGAGTTAGAACCTGGGCAGCACAGGCCTGTAGTAAAGCGGGGCAGTGCGCACTCATCTTTCAGACATTTCCACAGTTCAAACTTAGTTCAAATTCTTGCTAGACCAGTTTCTTTCTCTTCAGAAACTTAAATAGATGCTGGTGTCAGATCCCTAGCTTGGCGCCCTGTGCTTTGAAGCTCTTGCTACGAGGAAAATGCGGAGTAGAAGCACAGTACGGTCTAAACCAGCGGAGCCTTTGAAGAACAGCTCTTGTGGAAACAAGTGAAAATTTTCTCTTTTTTGATATGGTCTTGTGTTGCTGATACTGGCCTAAAACTCATAATGCAGCTGAGGATGACTTTGAACTTCTGCTCCTCCTACCTCCATCTCTAGGGTGTTAGGATTATAGGTGTAGGCTACCAAGCCCAGGTTATATGGCAGTGGGAGAGGAAAGTCAGGGCCTGGTCTATGCTAGGCAAGTACTCCACCAGTTGAGCTCCATTCCCAGTACCAAAATGAACCTAATATTAAAAAAAAAAGACACCCAGAGTGTGATAGCCTGTAACACACCTGTTCATTTAGCACGAAAGTAGCTAGAATTATTAAGAGAAATGGGAGTGCGGAATCTGGGTTGGGGTGTTCTTTCATTAGAGGATCTGCAGTGTGTCATTTGAGTGTGTTTGTGTTCTCTTCTCAGCACTCCACACCCCCAAGTGCCTATGGGTCAGTCAAACCCTACACCAACTTTGATGCCGAGAGGGATGCCCTGAACATCGAGACGGCTGTCAAGACCAAAGGTAGGCCATGCCCCTGTCCTCTCCTTGTCAGGGTGACCTGGAGCTCATAGGATAGCCGAGTCACAGTCACCCGAGATCCCAGCTCCAGAGTATCAGATGCCCTCTGCAGACACCGCACTCTTGTGCACCCCCTGCAGGCACCACACTCTTGTGCACCCCCCTCTGCAGGCACCACACTTTTGCGCACCCCCTCACATAACTCAAAGTTTAAAACATGTACACACACTCACACAAAACATACAGTCCACTTTGTTAAAATAATTCCTCTTTCACCATTGGGCCTGTGATTCTTGTGATTTCTCTATAGACCTTTGCAGAAACACCCTAGAGGTTAATAGTTAACTCATTTGACAAAGATGGTGTCTTTCACAAGCCTAGCACAAAGGGTGCTTTTTATCCCCGCATGAGAAAGCTCTCAGCCCACTGGAATGTAAAGATTGCATGGATGAACTCTCACCACAGCTGAGACGCTCCCATTAATAAAAAATACTTCCAGGCCCTCCCTGAGTCAGCAGGAAAACATTATAGTTCCCAAGCAAAGAAAGCCCTGAGGGCTGAGACATGGGTTCCCACGTTCCTGTGTGGGCAGGTGTGACTGACATCACTACCACCATCTACATCTTGGTTGTCTTCCCCAGTATTTTTTAAGTACTTCTCATGGGCAGATCGTGCATTGAGCCCTTCTGGAGCTTCCCACTTAGCTGGCCCCTTCAGATTAATTTCTGATGCCACCCTTCCCAATTTACCTACGATACCACGGAGGGTTAGCCCGTGTCACAGCACCCAGCTGTTAGGATTAGATTCATCACTTTGTCTTAGGCCATTTCCAGGAATGAAAGCCAGGGTGTGGTCTGATCCTGTTGTCATCCGATATGCTTCCCAGTTGTGGTCCAGCGTTAGCGAGGGCACCTGTTTCTTCTTCTTTTTACTCCCCCCGCTCCCCCGCATTAGTGCTCAGTGTTGTAGCTGGAACCACTGCCACTCAGGTTTTTTTGTGTGCTTAGTGGTTTTAGTAAATAACCTTTAAGTCTGATGCTGATGCTGTTTACAAGAAAAGATTTAATATGTTTTGCTTTAAATGTACTTTACAAATGTTTATCAATATTGGTAATTTAATATGCTCGTTTTAACATTAATTCACCTCAAACATGTCAGTTCTGCAGGAAAATTACAATAAAATATAGTGTAATATATGTTAGTATGACAGCTACAATTTTTACTCAAAAAGGGGGAAAAACAAAGGCACTGGTAACTGACTTATGAAATTAGGAATTATTGATTCTTGTGTTTTCAATATATTCTGTTTCTGTGTTTTCTAAATTTTCCATGATAGTTATGCATTGCCTTACTGGAGACAGGCAGCACAAGTTCATTAAGAATATGCCCCTGATATTTCAGATAAGTAACGCCACTCAGGTAATGAGCCAACAGGAATCTAGAGTGATTAGGACACTCCTGAACACCTTCACCTTGGATGCTTCATCACGAGCTGGCTTTGTTTTGACATCAAAGGAAATAGGGTAAACCGTGACTGTTCATAGAAACACAAACCAGGGCTGAGGGACAGCTGTCTGCTCCTAGTAACCTTGCACCTGTGGCAGGCGAGGTGCTCAGGGCTCTTGCAGGCTAGGAGGAGATGGGGCACACTGCCTGGGACTGAATAGTTGCTATGAAACATGAGGACTGGGCATGGGCAGAATCCTGGCATGAAGACAGTGATTGGGGGGGGCAGGGTGGGTGGAGATCTGGACCTGGCTCTAGCCTGCTGACTCTTCTCTATCCCTTCCCCCGGCACCTGTGAGAGCTCACCTTTGGGCATCACGGTGGCTCACTTCTAAAAGGGCTTGCCTGCTGCTTCTGTCACAGTTTCCCTTTCTAGCACATACAGTGTCCCTTAGCAGATGGCTGTCTGTTTTTGCTGCTCCAGAGCTGTGTGACTTCTTCTATTCTCGAGTCCCTAACAGTTGCTAAGCATGGCTCTACTCTCCAGTGTCCCCCTCCCCCACCCCAGTCATGGTCTTGCAGTGTAGCCCAGGCTACCTCAAGTTCTTGATACTCTTCCCCTTGTCGTCCCATTTCTGGGTTTACAGCTCTGTAGGGTCGATCACCTCCATGCCTCCTGCGTCCCCATTCCATGCCTCCATCATGGTTCTTGTCACACGGCTACACTATACCCTCTAGAACCCTCTAGATCTGTCTCTATTTAAGTGGTCTTATTTATTAACCTTGTAAAATTTTTATTTATTTTTATTTTATGTGCATTGGTATCTTGCCTGCATGTATGTCTGTGTGAGGCTGTCAGAAGCCCTGGAGCCGGAGTTACAGTCTTGAACTGTCAAGTGGGTGTTGGGAATTGAACCTGGGTCCTCTGGAAGAACAGTCAGTGCTCTTAACCCTGAGTCATCTCTCCAGCCCTCTGAACCTTTTCAGACATGCTCAGGATCATGAGATTGTGTGAGGAGGTAACAACTCACATAGTATTCAAAAAGATGCACAGATATCAGAGCACAGAGGGAGACAGATGTGTGTGCAGGCGGGACAGGCAGCAAAGGTGCATTAACAGAGTCTGGGTGTCACCCAGAAGACTGAATGGTCCCCATGAGCTTTGATACATTTTCGCCAGCTGAATTTAGCTCACTCTCATGACCAGCTTTGTTTCTAGTTGGAGGGATATTGAATGTTTTCTTCGCATTACCTAAACCCGGTGCAAGGTTGTTGTATGTTTACTCTCTGGCCTGGGGTAGACCATGCAATACCTTTCGTAATTTACATCTAGTTAGGAGCTGAGTTAAGCCACACAAAAGTAGTAATATTGCTTAATTAACAAGAGGTTTCTAAGGCTTAATCCGTAGGAGTCTCTTGGTCTAGAATGGCCTTGGGTTAAATATATACTATGGAGTGTTCAACACAGCTGGGGATGGTTTACCATATGGGTCCAAATAACTAGAAAGGAAAGTCAGCTAAATTAGAAAAGGATGAATCTCGACTCCATGAAATAGATGGTAATTAGCAACAGCACAGCCCTGGAGTTAGCGCTGGTGCCAATGAATCCAAGCAGCTTTGGCGTCTGCAGAGGGGAGGGCCCGGAGTTGCTCTATTACTGCCAGTTTGGATTTGAGCAGTATTTGTGTTCTCCGGAAGGGCGAGGGCCCCCCTCCTCATGAGCAAGCCCAACTATAGAAGTGAGTTTCTGCACTTCTTCTCTCTTATATTTTAAAATAGCACCACCTAAGATTCCCAGCAAGGCTGCAGGACCACCCTCCTGTGCTCTGGAGAGCGAGCCAGGACCGGTAATTTTGGTTTCGCTTGCACACCTGGAGGTGGATGCAAACAGCTGAGTGTGGCAATTAAGCGAGTATTTTCTCTGAGGGTGCCAGGAGGTATATTGGCTTGGGGGCAGAACCTCTTGCTTGCAAGATTGGGGAGGGGCATGGAAAGACTGAAGGAAACCCTGCCGCTGTGGAGAACACCCGTGAGGAAGGCCTTTGGAACTCATTGGCCCAGGGCATCTCATTCTGCTAGCAGGGAGCCTGTCCACTCTCCCCTTTGTAGAGGCCTCCCTCTTGGGGTTGAGGGTCACTGTAAACCATCTTACAGCTGTCCTCAGAGGCAGATGAGGCCCTGATGAGTCTCAGATGCTCTAAGTCCTGAGCACAGCTGTGCTTTCTGAGGGCATTGTCTGCATAGCTATGTAGGTACCAGGTGGCTGGAAAATTCAGGGGAAGGCATCCTCAGGGCCTTTCATCATTGGCATCAGCCTCTATTGGCTGCCTCTCCTTGGCCCTTTCTTCTTTGTAAGAACTGCCCTTCTGTCCGGTGAGGAAATCCAAATACCGGTTTCACCCAGATACGGCAGAAGAAACCAGATTCTTATCTGGCACCTCATCTGAGGGTGACTCGAGTGAAGAGTGGGCCTGCTGGTTTCTGTGGCAGCTTCCCTGTTCCACGAGGTGACTGGAGTAGAAGGGCATAAAAAGGTTACTTTTTATGTTACTCCATTTATGATTGGATTTGCTTCTTTCTGTTTTCCTGCTGATGCTACATGACATTTTAGAGACATACTAGATTATTTTCTGAGCACCAGAAGGGCTTTTTAATTTTTTTTTAAAGTCAGGGTCTCTCATACCCTGGCCTGATCTAGAACTTGCTATGTAGTCAAGGACGACTTTAAATTTCCAGTCCTTCAGTTTCTACTTCGCAAGTGCTAGAGTACCAGGTGTGCACCATAACACCCAGTTGGTGGCACTATGTTCCCAGCGCAGGACTCCATATATGCTAGGCAAGCAGCCTACCTACTGAGCTACAGTCCCAGCCCTGGGTTCTGGATTATTAATGCACCCTTTGCCTATAATAAAGTAGACTAGGCCTTAGGTCCTTTCTCAGAAACTTAACCAAGGTGATAGCAGAACAGAGTGGGAACAGAAGTTTGATCTCCAGGTTAAAATGTCTTCTTGGGTGCTTAGCACAACTAGGCTGTCCTCTGTTGGAGGAGGCTGCTAGTTAGTTCTTGGTCGTTTAGCCCCAAAATAATCACACAGAAACTATATTATTTAAATCACTGTTTGGCCCATTAGCTCTAACTTCTTATTGGCTAGATTTTACATCTTAATTTAACTCATTTCCATTCATCTGTGTATCGCCACGTGACAGTGGCTTACTGGCAACGTTTCAGCATGTCTGTATCTGGCAGCGGCTCCATGGCTTTCTTCTTTGCCTTCTTCCTCCCAGCATTCAGTTTAGTTTTCCCCACCTACCTAAGTTCTGCCCTGCTCTGCTATAGGCTCAAAGTAGTTTATTTATTCACCAATGATATTCACAGCATACGGAGGGGAATCCCACACAGTCCTTGAACTGTCCATGTCTCACAGCTATACCACACCTAAGAGGCTTGATGCTTCTCTGCCCCTAGCCTGTGTATGCATTTTCTCTCCCAGCTCTCGGGGAGCTTCCAGAGTTTACCTTGAAATGGTACTGTTAATCTCCTGAAAGCCAGCAGCAACCATGGTCCTGTCTTTTCTCTGCCCTGTGTTTTCATTGGCCAATGATGATTGAATCCAGGCCGGGGCTAGGTCTGCATCAGAGAAGCCGAGGGAAGGGCTTGCCTCCTGCCATTCTCTCCGTCTTTTTCGTGTTCTAGCAAATGATGTTTTACTATGGTCCCTGCTTTATATCTGCGAACTCCAGGCATCGGGAGAGGAGCAGTGCACCCCGGGTCATCAGGCCTGAGTCCCAGATGCTGTCCCAGCCACCACCTCTATTGCTGCTACTTATGCCCTGTGTTCGTTATTTTCTCATATCTGGGTCAAATACACGGCAAAAGCAGTTTAAGGGAGGGAGGGTTTCTTTGGGCTCACAATTGGAGAGCATGGTACATCATGTCATGGTGGGAGGCATGGCAGCAGGAACGGGAGGTAGCCGGCCACATCACATCCACAGCCATCAAGTAGAGAGAGATGAACGCTGGTGCTCAACTCAGTTTCTGCATTTCATACAGTCCAGTACCCCAGCCCACGGGATGGTGCTGCCCACATTTACAGGGGGTCTTCCTACCTCCGTTAACCCTATCTAGGCAGTCCTTCTCAGACATGCCTAGAAGTTTGTCTCGTAGGGGAATCTGGGCCCTGTCAAGTTGATAATATTAACTATCATAGTGCCCCTGGGTCCCCAGCCCAGTCCTCTCTGTAGCAGACTTCAGTCTCTGTGTAAAGATGATTTCTCCTAAATCTCAAAACACTAGGATATCCAGCAACCTGAGGTGTAGCACCCCACCCCCACACCCCAACCCTGGAGACCTAGATAAGGCAATTTTCATTTTCTTTCCAACCAGGCAGCTCCCACCCCGAGGTCTCTTGAACCCTCATCAGACAAATGAGATCCACTCTCTTTGTGCAGTCAGCGTGTCTCTGCTGCTGTGAGTCAGCATCCTGTTCCAAATGGTCCTTGGTTCCTTGCCACGGACAGTAGAGACACGCATTTTCCATGGAATGCAGGAGTACTGAGCAGACTTGGGATTCCTACCCACAGAGAGGGGGAGGGCGGGGTCAGGCATTTTGGGTTTAGATTCAGCCAACACTTGAAATGTTTCTTTTTTCTTCTTTCTTTTTTTCTTTTTGGTTTTTCAGAGACAGGGTTTCTCTGTGTAGCTATGGCTGTCCTGGAACTTGCTTTGTAGACCAGGCTGGACTTGAACTCACAGAGATCCGCCTGCCTCTGCCTCCCGAGTTCTGGGATTAAAGGCGTGCACCACCACAGTCCAGCTACTTGAAACTTTTTAATGCTTGAAAAATATGGTGGATGGTTGAAAAGACCCAAGTCCCCAAAGTCACCGCTTGAACCCAGCTGTCAGTCATGACTTCTTAGAGCTGTCATTTAGCAAAGCCCTTCCTTAGGAACAATTCTTCAATTGGAATACTGAAAAAATGTAGATGATTAGATTGGCTAACCATTTTCATCTAAGGAATGCACCTTTAACCTCTACCCTGTGCCCGTTTGCTCACCTGGAGTCAAGTACATACATCTTGGGTCTTTGCCAGTCTTAGGCAACTTTAACTTCTAAGGTTTGAGTGTGTTTGATAACTTTTAGAAAGATCACCCGAGTGGGGCTCAGCAGTTACAAATGCTCCCTGCCCTTGCAGGGAACCCAAGTTTGGCTCCTTCCCAAAGACTAGACTGACTCCGGTTTGACTAACCGGATATGGGGCTGCCGGAAGAAATGCGAAGTGCTCTTTCCGTGGCTGAGAGCCCGGGCACAGTTTACACAGCTATCTCTTTCTGGGTGTTATCTCTTGCCTGGGTTGTTTAGATAAAAGTAAATATTTCCTTCCCAAAGATGGCCGTGACCCCTCTGCCTCATAGAAGCGGGTGATGGTGTGAAAGTGCAGCATGATGGTAGATTTTCCCATTCTCCAGCCCTGCTCACTCACCTCTGCCAGTGAGCTCCCGAGAAGGGGTTATCCGGGAGTGGTGGGAAAATGCTGCTTCGGAATCCCAGTTCCCAGAAAGTCCTAGTGAGCAGAGCTCTGGTGAGGACGGACCAGTTTTGCTGTTGGCTTTGATTGGCTGACTGACTTACTGAATGTGAGTCGTGCCGTGGTGTGGTGTGGTGTGGTGTGCATGTGGAGGTCAGAAGACAACTTCTGGGAGTCAGTCCTCTCATCCCACAATGGGGGTTGCTCCAAGTCTCAAATTCCGCTCATCGAGTTTGGCAGCGATTGCCTTTGTCCACTGAGCCACATTGCTTGGTTGGGACTGAGTTTTTAGTAAGTGTTCTGGAATTTCCGTACCGATCAGCCGAGGGTCACGTTCTGGGCTTATAACCTCAGGGAGTCTTTGACTAAGTTGACCGCCATCCCTGATAACATCTAAGTGGAGGCTATGTTAGGTTCTCTCAGAGCTTCAATGCGGAACTGCAGGTCTTTGTTCATTGTCCCCAACTTGGGCAAATGTAGAGAGTGTGACACACAAGAGCCAGCAGTGTGACACACAAGAGCCAGCATTTCCACAGGTCACTGATGCAGACCTGGGCCCCAGTCTGAGCTTTGGACTCCTCATCTATCAAAGAAAACTACACCCATCTTCTTCTCCCCATTTCTTTTTTTAAAAATATAATTGTATTATTACATATATTCTTTTTTTAAATTTATTTATTATGTATACAGTATTCTGCCTGTATGTATCCCTGCAGGCCAGAAGAGGGCACCAAATCTCACTGCAGATGGTTGTGAGCCACCATGTGGTTGCTGGGAATTGAACTCAGAACCTTTGGAATAGCAGGCAAAGCTCTTAACCACTGAGCCATCTCTCCAGCCCTTCTCCCCGTTTCTTAATTGTTTGAAAGCCTTGATATGTGACTTAGGCTGACTCTAAACCTGCGATCCTCCTGCATCAGCCTCTTAAGTGCCAAGATTGTAGATCCATGCCAAATCATGCTCAATGTCTTCTGAAGTGAGGTCACCAATTAATTCTAGTCAAGGACTGTGTGACATTCACTGTGTATTTCAACACACCTCTCCCCCAGCTTTATGGCCATTATGAATTTTACAAGTACATTTAATTATCTCACCCCTCAGATAATCACTGCTAAAACTTTGATAAATATGCTTCTAGCTCCAGTCTTATACACAGATACATATTCTTTTTGTTTTTGTTTTTTTTGTCTTTTGAGACAGGGTTCTTCTGTGTAGCCCACACTGCTTTAAGTGTGTGGAAGCAGAGGCAAGCAGATCTCTTGGAATTTGAGGCCATCTGGGTCTAAATAGTGAAACCCTGTCCCCAAAAGAAAAGGAAACAAAACAAAACAAAATTAAAAAATGAAGAACTAAATAAAAATCAGATTATACTGGGCCCACGGTTTACAATCCGTGCTTTTGTTTGTATGTTGAGTATTTCCCCAAGATTAGCCAATACTTCTGTGCTGTAATTTTAAAAGACCACATAGTATTCTAGGATGTAGACAAAAGGATATTTAATCAGCCTCTTATTGGACTTACAAGGTATCGGCATCCTCAGAACTGACCCAGGGTCTAGCAATAGGGTTACTGTGTTTACACTGACTCCTGCAACATCCCAGCTGAAGTTAGAGACATTTGCTAATATGCTTGTTTATTGTTGTGACTTCACTTTGAAATAGGTATATAAAAGATTTTTAAAATGTATTATCACTTTTAAATGTGCATTAGTGTTTAGCCATGGGAAGTTTTGGTCCCCTGAAACTGGAGTTACAGACAGTTGTGAGCTGGGAGTTGAACTCAGGTCCTCTGAAAGAGCAGTTAATGCTCTTCACCATTGAGCCATCTTTCCAGCCTCCATCTTTATTTTTATACCCAGAAATTGTAACTTTCTAATGCCATGAAGCATCAGGATATGTCCCCTGTCCATCTGCTTATTGTTTTACCCACAGATATCATAGTTCTGGGCTCTTGACTGCTCCAGGACGCCCTTGACTTCCTGTAACACAAGCCATGTGCAGTCTGGGAGTCAGGCAGGAGAGAGCCTTCTCTCCACCTGAATCCTCAAAACCAAGCTTTCCTGACTTAAATGACATGTGAGGAATATTTCTGATATAAAATTGGAAACCTTCAGATACCACTAGGCATTTCTTATCTTTGTAAATACACATGTTCCAATTAAAATAGGTACTGAAACATTTGGGCGGTACTTCAAAACTCCCAATTTAGATTTAATTTAGATTAAAACACTTACTCTTTTTTAATACAGTTGTAAAATTGATTATTAAAGTCACCTATTGAAGATTGAAAGCACAGTAGGTGTATTTTCCTTGTGAGACAATCTCGTCTTCAATAAGTGTGGTTCTATTAATCAATTAAGCTATTAAAATATAACTGCCATATTAAGCCTGACTCGTTTGTCATGACAGCTGGGATAATTATAGAAATTATACCTAGCCATTTATACAGTCGTAATCTTGCAATAAATATAAATAATTGTCTCTATTAATTCATTTTGAAGGTTCTGTCTATTAATTCTCCAGCTAAGTGGCAATTTGGGCGCCTTCATTTAAAACCCTCCTAAATCTTTGTTGTTCATTCCGTCTGGCTGCCAGAGCTTCACACACAAACCTCCCACGGTTGACTTCAGGAGCCAATCCATGAACCAAATAGCTTTTTAAGTACAAATATTTAAAGGGCTGAGGGCAATGAGAGTGTCTGCATTGGGTCGGGAAAGGGGAAGAGCTGGTCCTGACATCCTAGTGTTGGGTGTGGAAAAGAACACGTGGATTTCACTGTAGAAAAGTCCCTTAAGTAGGAGAGCATGGTGGGTAACTGTTCACAATTGATTCTCCACAGGAGTGGACGAGGTCACCATTGTCAACATTCTGACTAACCGGAGCAATGCGCAGAGACAGGATATTGCCTTTGCCTACCAGAGAAGGACCAAGAAGGTACTGGAATCTTGGGGTGGGGGCAGGCCTTGCTGAATTAATGTCCTCAGATGTTGCCAGTTCTGTCATCCTGCATACCCTGGGGTGGCAGGCTCTTGAGCTTCCCTGCGTCATTCTCTTGTCATCTTCCATCTTGAGTTACAGGTGTGTGCAACCACATCTGGATCCTTTACATCTAGCACAGTCCTTACCTGCTGAGCCATTCCCCTACCTCTACCCCCTGCCCAACATTCTTTCTGTGCATTGCGGCTCTTCTTTAACCAAGAAGAGCCTTCTAGAACTCTTGGATGTCCAAGGTTTCCCTCTTACATCCTTGTAAGGGTTGCTACTCACACAGGTACACGTATGGAAGCTGGGACATGAAGGCAACACCCTAGTGCACATGAGGGAGACTTTCTGGAATAGGCCTCAAGGAATACCGGCAATGGTACTGCTTGTCGAGGGCTGACTTTGCATCCGAGACTGTGCTTAGTGCTTTAGATGGAGCAACTCACTTCTACTGCTTCTTCATCAGATGTTGTGAACTTAATTTTAGGATGGTTTCCTCCACTGGGCATTGATCCGAACAGGATCTTCTCATTTACACTGAAGGATGGGGAGACAGCTCAGTTGGTAAAGTACTTACCACGTAAGCATGAGGACCTGAGTTCAATCCCCAGCATCCATGGAAAGTAAAACAAAACTAAATACACTGGTTTGTCATTGTAACCCCAGTGCTAGGGAGTCTAGACAGGAGGATTCTTGGGGCTCCCTGGACAATCAGTCTAACTGATTCAGACAGCTCTGAGTTCAGTGAGAGACCCTGTCTCGAAAATCAGATGAACCTCAATTGAGGAAAGAAATAAACATCAACCTCTGACCTTCATGTATAAACTCTCATGTGCACATGCACCTGTACACGTGTGCATATGAACATATATACATACACACAAATAAATAATATGCTTGGCATCTTCAAATCATTCCAGCAGCTGGGCTTGGCTGAAGTGCTGTGGTCCTTCTGCTGTCTTTGGCATGCTTCACTCCTGCTAATTAAGGAGTCTTTGCATGTTTTCTCCTTTGCTGGTCCACTAGTGGCTAAAAGCAGCTCCCACTTGTTCATTTTATTTGATCAAGGCATTGGGAATTTTTTTTAAGGACATGGTTCTTAATTTTTAACTTTTCTTTTTTTTCTTTTCTTTCTTTTTTTTTTATTTTACTATTAAAAGCTTCCCATTTTTTCTCGGGCGGTGCCATAAGAGTGACTTCATGTAACTCCCGTCCGACTTGAGGCTTTCACTTCCAGGCACAGTAGAGGTCACCTGAAAGGATGCCAGAAGAGACTGTGTGTTCCTTGAGTTGACATGACCACCAGGCCCTGGGAGTTACAGGTCAAGCCTTACTGTAGCTCCCTCCTCCATACTCTGGAACAGTTGGAAAGTACATAAAAAGGAAAGCAGCTGGCTCCCTTCATCCCACAGGCATTAAAATTCTTCTTCCACTAGACTCGTATTAATCTTCTGTGAGGCGCAGAGGGGAGTGTTTTATGTCTCTAGCTTTCCCAGAGGATCTGAGAGCTGGGAAAGCCAAGTTCCTGTTGGAGCAGGAGGTCTACTGCATTGGTCAGTGGGAGATAACTGCTCATTCAGTGTGGTCTTGGAGCTGTGCGGGCACATGGAACTCAATATCACGTTAGAGAGCTGGAGAACACAGATTCTTCATAGCCTGTTGGAATCAAGGTATTATCAGAGTTGTGAGACAGGTCAGCAAATACACAGGCATTGCCATGTGCTAGGTAGGGACGGCCTGCTCTCCTGATGACTCTTGGTGGCACAGAATGAGAATCTGTCACAGAAAGATGCCACAGCTGCTTGGGGTTGTTTCTGAAGGATGTCCTGGCAGTTTCTGCAGATGCGTTGTTTGTCAAGGGCTAGTCTAGAGCAGCAGATTGTGGGCCATGATCCCTTGGGGGCAGACAAATGGCCCTTTCAACAGGAGTTGCCTAAGACCATCAGGAACACTGAGATTTACATTATGACTCATAGCAGTAGCAAAATTACAGTTATGAAGTAGCAAAGATAATAATTTTATGGTTGGGGGAATCACTACGATATGAGGAACTGTATTAAAGGGTTGCAACATTAGGAAGTTTGAGAACCCTGCTCTAGTAGGATGCAGATTGTCCCTGCCCAGGTGATAAGCCACAGATCTTGGCACAGCTAGCAAATGATGGCCACGAGGAGGAAGGAAGTTTGGATTTTGTGCTTTGCACATTCAAACCAGTTCTAGACATGAAGTTTCTCTCTACAGAGGGCAACTGTTCTTTTATTAATCCTTTCTGGGATTTTTGTTTGTGCTGAGTCCTATATTGGACATTCTGAGCAATGCAAGTCAAAGTGGAAAAATCCAGTGGGTGCCCAAGATGACTGCTGAGGTTGGAGCAGAGATGGCGGTGCGGGGTGTCAAGGGCAGACTAAGTTGGGATCACTTAACCTCAGGGTTCCAATTTGGAAGGCTGGCGTTGTAATTGGTATGTGGTTTTTTAGAAAGACCCTTCTACCTCCCATGCATGCTTAGGACATCAGAAGCCAGAGAAAGAAGGTGAATGGGCCAGTCCCCATGCATCCTCAGATCTACATCAAGTCTGATGTTCTTGACATGTGTGGGTTCAGAAAGATTGTCTCTAAAGCAAACTACACATTATCTCTAGGGGCAGGGACAGGTGGATCCCCAGAAACTGTTGACCAGATAGCCTGCTTACATGGCCAAGTTTCAGGCCAATAAGAAACCCTATCTCAAACAGAAAGTGGAAGGCACCTGAGGAATGACACCTAAGCTTGTCCTGTGACCTTTATACACATGCATGTCGTCATACATGTACACATGAACACACACACACACGAGAAAACAATTGTTTCAGTCAGCCAGTCAGTACATATAAGTGGTAAGATGTCCAATCTCTGAGCAAATATGTGTAGGAGCCACGCTGAATTAAGGATCTGTCTACATATGTAAAGTGCTGCCTCAGACTTAATTCAAACCGTCTTTGCACAGTGATAGTGGCACCACTGAGAAATGATATTCAGCAGCGAGTCAAAGGAGACTCGAGGGGGCTTGAGTTCACATCAAATTCCTTAGCACCACCCCGAACTGGAGGAGTAGATGGCTCAATGTGAGGTGCGGTGTTTTAAACAGGGAAGGCTCCGAGCCACTCCCCACCCTGCTAGGCCGTCTGGTTCCTTCTGCAAGGTACAAGACTCCACCCTAGAGCAGCTCCACAAAGGCCTTCCCCAGGGAACTCAGCAGCCCTGGAGGGCTCTGCTCTTCTTTCTACCACACTTCTTTTCAGCTAGGCCTTGACCTTGGAAAGTGCCCTGTCTCCTACAGGGTGTCCCCACTGTACTGTGAAGCCCCACTCTTAGTTCGCCTTCGGCAACTCTTAGGCTACATTGGTTTCTAGCCTGGATGTTACTGGATTTTGTTACAATGTGGCTTCTGACCTCCTACTCTGTCGAAGGGAGTGTAGGGCGGGAAGTTCTCCCCAGACCACAGACTCGCGGAAGCCTCACAGCCTGCTTTTTAGAGATATCTTATTTCTGTCTCCCTGGCTTTAAAGTGGCTATTGGTCGTAAGTGTGGCTCTTAAACATCTCTCTTTTGCAGGAGCTTCCATCAGCGCTGAAGTCAGCCTTATCTGGCCACCTGGAGACAGTGATTTTGGGCCTATTGAAGACACCTGCCCAGTACGATGCCTCTGAACTGAAAGCCTCCATGAAGGTAAAGCACGCGTGGGGTGGCATCTGCCAGCTCTCCCATTAGTGTATGTGGATTGCGGCTTTTTGAGTGTAATTAGGTGATTGTCAGTTGTGTTGAATTCTTATTTGAAGTCATTTCCCACCCACCCCCAATGCTATAAGTTGTCAGGATTTGAACCAAAAATATTTCAATTTCTCTCTCTCTTTTTTTAAAAGACTGCAAAGAAATTTCCTGATGCTGAGAAGCCAGTTAGCAGCTGCTCAAACTTGGCACCTGGGCGATTGGAATGCCTTTTGGGAAAAACGGCTTCCTTGATTGCACTTCCTCTTTAAGGAGGATATGTGGGGTGTTGAGAAAGAAAAACAGCTTTTGTTTAGCAAAGCTTGCAGATTCTGCCCATGCCCTCCTGGAGCCACTTCCTCTGACTTTCCCCAGTCCAGTCCTGGTTCAAAATTAAGATTTGGGCCCCAAATCAGCAACATAGTGCAGGCAGGGCTTAATTTCAGGTTGGAAATGGCACCTGGAATCAGTGGCAAGTTTTGGCAAGGCATAATATTGTTATCTAATATTTGATTTCGCAAAGTTATTTTGCACATGAGATTTGAGGTTAAATTAGTAAATTCTAGTTTAGATGCATGGATTTTGTGCCCACCTGAGCTAGAAAATATTATTTAAATGTAAGAGTTATATAAATGTCCGACACAGCAAAGCTCAGGACCCCTTTTCTCTGGATGCTTGTGACACGTTGGATAATCTGATGCTGCCCTCTGCTGGCACTGCTGGGTAAGGCATCTGTAGTGAGGGGAAGCCGAGCACACACAGTTGAGTTGTCATCCTTTCCCAAGGACACAGGGTCCCAAGGACACGGAGGTGGGGTGGGATGAGGCTCCTTTACACACAGGGTGTCACCACAACCCTGGACTTGATAGCACAAGGCCACTGTAGGACTTGTTAAATGTCTCTTTTCTTCAGTTCATCAAGATTGCTCAAGTGGCACTCAGTTCATTTGGGGAATTTGCCTTACGTGCCCTAGGTAGGCTGTCCCGCAGGGCAGCTGTCAGTAAGGATGGTGCCAAGTCAAACCAGGCACGGGCTGCATGCTAACAATGCCAGCGCTCCAGAGGTGGAGGCAGGAAGATCAGAAGTCCAAGGTAATCCTTGGCTGTGTGGGGAGTGTAAGGCCAGGGCTGGAAAGAAAAGAAAGAGAGAGGGAGAGAAAGAGACAGTAGTTTCATGTCAACAATAGCTTGATGAAAGTAGCATTCCTGAGGGGGCCCCATCTTTGGACCTGTGGGGCCGTGTGGGAGCCACTCTTTCCCTGGCTTTCTTTAGCCATCAACGCTCGGATCCATTCATCTTACTTTTGTCAGGAATCCACTTAGTTGTGATTCATGCGACTGGCCTGGTATCTGTTATTAGATGTTATTGACTTGAAGCCGACCTGTGTGAGCTGTCAGTCACTCCACTAATCTAAGTAATTGAACCCAATGAAAGGTGCTTTAACTGTGCCATCTCTGACCTGATGCCAGCTTTTCCATTAGCTATCCCAGTTGAGTAACCCGTCTGAAATACACAAATCTTGACGTGACATTAACTAAAATGATGCTTTCTAAAAAAAAAAAAAAATCTGTTTTCAGTCCTGGCAATATCAGTGGCTGTGTCTCGCCATATGTCACAGGAGAAGTTGCTCCTGTGATAAGGATTATGGGTAAGCTGTGGAAAGCTTGGGCCAAGTTTTAGGAAATCATCAAGGTCACCTTTGAAAGTAGAGATAAAACTCTGTCAGACTCCTCCGCTACGCAGGCGACGAAAGGACTGATGCCATACGCCCATCTCACTTCCCTTCAGGGGCAGAGCACGTGCGCTAGTGCCAGTCCGCATCTCTGTCATATTTGAAAGACGCTGCCTCTCCCTGGACATCTTCAGATGCTGGGCGATCACCTCAGAGTCCCCATTCTGAGTGCTGCCCTGTAGACTTTTTGCTGACCAGGGAGGAATTTGAGGTTTTGCTAGAACCTGTGAGAAATCCTGATTAAAAACTCTGGGAGAAGAGTCAACGATTAGATTAAGACTAAAATTCCAAATTGACTATTAACCTGGGGCTTAGCTTAGATTATACAAAGCACAATTTTAAAGGGGCATATAGACTCTAATAAGTTTAATTAATAGCTGACATACTTTTCATGTAGCTAAGTACCTTTCTTATTGTGTTAATGCCTTATAATTGATTTACATTTTAAGCAGCTGTAATTCTGCTTAGTTCAAAGAGGTACCTCTCTATTCGTGAAGGCAAGTACTAGAGGACCCTGGTTATTAAGTCTTAACTTTGATCAGGAAGTCAGCTTTGAAATACATGTTCCATCGAGTCCTTTCAAGCTCTCCCGTATGCTCCGAAGTGTGCCTGTTAAACCTGAAGATCTCACTCATTGGACTATCGTTTCCTGATAAAGTGCAGGTGTCCGGGCTCATTTGGCACCTTTGTCATTCCCCTTTCCGTCACTAAGATATCCAAAAAATACAAGCAAAAATGGAAGTTGCATGATGCATTTTTTTTTAACTTTGAGCCATTTTTCTATTTCAAAGAAGAGAGGCTAATTTGTTTTTACCCTAACGCACCCTTCTCTGCTGAGTAGATGTTCTAATCTATGGCAGCTGCCTGACAGTGACCACATACCATTTCTTGTTTGATGAAGACAACTATTTCCTGCTTATTAAAATAACGGTCGGCCGTGACAGAAACTAGCAAAGACAAATGGGCAGCAGGAGCCCATGGCTTCCCCAGTGTGGTGGGATATCGAAGGCTGTCTCTTCTTGTTCATTTTTTTTAAAAAACATAGTTGAACATAGATGCACCACTTACGCCGTCCTGGGATCTGGTGATGTGACAGAACAGCCTTATTTAGTGCTCCAGGAGCAGAGCACAGACTGCTCAAGAGGGATGTAGCGGGGAGATGGGGCTCGCAGCCATCTGTCTGCAGCAGGCTGAGGGTGAGGACGGCTGCTCATGTCTGGGCTTCTTGCTTCCCAGGGTCTGGGGACTGATGAGGACTCCCTCATCGAGATCATCTGCTCCAGAACCAACCAGGAGCTGCAGGAGATTAACAGAGTGTATAAGGAAAGTGAGTAGCCTGTTCTGGGATCCATTCTCTTAGCCTAGTTGCTTCCCCACCCCCACTTCTGTGTGTGTGTGTGTGTGTGTGTGTGTGTGTGTGTGTGTGTGTGTGTGAGAGAGAGAGAGAGAGAGAGAGAGAGGGGGGGGGAGACTAAGCCTGGAGATTGGGCTGGGCTGGCTGGCCAGTGAGTACCAGGGTTTCCTCTCTCTCTCTGCCTCCCTAGCACTGGGATTACAGTCACATGTGGCACACATTACACACCTGCATCCCAAAGCAGCTGATTCTGTCCTCCTACTGTGAGGGAGCTGGAGGATAGAACTCAGTTCATCAGATGTGGATCTGATAGGATCTACTAAGCCATCTTACCAGCATCAGAAACAGTGTTTTAATTAGAAGAGTTCGCTGATTAAAGAAAGCCCTGGGACCCCTGGCTTGATTTCTACTTGTTTGTTGGCGCTGACAATCACCCTAACTCTGATCTCATGGGAGCGAACATCCTTCTAGAGACTTCCTCCTCAGATGGGGACTCAGAAATAGGCTGTTTCCACATCAACACGACAATGCTATTTGAAACCTGATGGGTGAGAGATAGTTGGGGTTGGTGATTGGCTGTACCAGTGGGAAGCATTAAGCCAGATGTGCTGTTTCCTCAGTGTACAAGACCGATCTGGAGAAGGACATCATTTCTGACACATCTGGCGACTTCCGCAAGCTGATGGTCGCCCTTGCAAAGGTTGGTCTCTCAGTCTCTCCCTCCCCCTTTGCTTCTTTCCACGGCAGGCACAGCTCCTTCTATACGGGGGAGGGAATTAACTAAATCCTCGTGCCTGCTCAAAAATTCCGTCCCATCCTGTCGCTGCAGAGCTGTCATTTTGTTAATAGGATTTCTTATCCTGCAGAACCGTGTGGACAACTGGACTCCGGGACTAGGGGAGGGGTGGGCAGCTCCCAAGCTCTGGCCTGGATTTCTGGGTTAACCCTCACAGAGTGACTTAAGGAAGGTCACTTTGCCTTTATTTGTGGCCACACCGACCCCGTTAAAGTGACCTTACTTCTATCACCGCCCACCTTTTCTGTGTGTGCAAATGTTTGCCTGTGTGGTGCTTTGGAGTGTGTGTGGGCCTCTGTGGGCTCTTTGCTGATGTTGGCACACTAATGTGGATGTAAGTTATGTCTCTTATGAATCTCTGCTTCTGGCCAGTGTGTGCCTGAACACCTGTCTGCCAAGGCAGCGAGTTCTCTCAGGCAAATGACTGGGGAGTGTCCTGCAGCCTGGCCCACTCCCATCTCCCTGACAATAACAACTCTGTGGCTCTCCTGTCCTCATTTGTCCCTCTCTGGACACCACACCTGGGCCTTTTTAGAATCCACTTGCATCATTTTGCTTCCTTGACCAAAGCCCATTGCTGCCACACCCTTCCAGAAAGCACCCCCCCGACACACACTCTTCACCCTGGACATGTCCCCATTCATCTTCATCACTGTGGTTCTGTCCTTTCGCTCTGCCACCCCTCTGGGCAGTGCGCCACTCACCTGTCAGCCTGTTCCACTTCGTCCTGTCTTGTGCAGAGTGCCCCCACCTGCCACCATACTGCCAGTCCCTTATGTGGTTCAGCTCAGGTCCCATCCTGTTATCCCCAGGCTCTGCGCACTGCTCTCCACAAGAGCGTTCCCTTTGTTTGCACGTCACATCATCAAGGCGCCCTCGGTGACCATGTGTTTTTACCGGGATGCACAGTTTGAGGGAGAGGCTGAAATGGCTTCAGTTTCTCTGTGGTGTGGCTCAGAATTCTATGAGATGCTTACTCAGGACTGAGCACCCAAGGGTGGCTACCGATGGTTAGGCATAATGTACCCACTTCCTTCCCTGGCCATCTTGCTCTTCCTTGGCCCTGTCTAGATTGCCATGAGAGAACCTGTAGGTGGTGTTTGCACACCTCATCTGAGTTGGAGAGGAAACACTGTCTGCCTTATAATGCACAAAAAGCTGGGCCTGACATCTCCACTGTTCTTTTCCTGCAGGGCAGAAGAGCAGAGGATGGTTCAGTCATTGACTACGAACTGATTGACCAGGATGCCCGGGTATGTGCCGAGCTTCTTGGCTGAATTTTACATGGCCTGTGTGTCTGGAAGGTGTTGTATCCCACATAACCATTTGTTCATGTACAATGAATAACCCTAAACTAATATTTATCTCCTCTTGGGTTCTCTGGGTCAGGCATGGGGACTGGATTGGCCAGATGTTTCTGGCTCAAGGTCTTTCATGAGGCTGTAGACAAGGCTAAGATTCCTGAGAGTGTGCTAGTCAGAGGGATCTTCCCTATGTGGCTCATGCATGACTGACGGTTGGCAAGAGATGTCAGCATTTCCCTACACAACCCCCCATGGGCTGCTTGAACGTCCTAACAGCCTAGTAGCTGGCTTCCCCTGAGGGAATGATCCAAGAGGGAGTCAGAAGCCCTCATGCTTTTATGGCCAAGTGTCACAACTGGCACTGTTGTCATACTCTGATCAGTGGAAGTGAGTTCATGAATCCAGCCCACAGCTGTGGGAGAAATGTCCCCAGCCAGGGAGTAATGGCCCCTTTTAACCCTCAATCCATCTGAGAATATGAGTCTGCTTTCTCAGAACCATACTTGCAATGCCAATGTTAATGACCAAATCTGTACCTAGCTCCCTTTGGTTCATTCAGGTCTTGAGTGCATGTGTGGGAGTGCTAGGTCCTGACAGTGAGCTAGCAGGGAAGATGGAGTAGGCACAAGCAGGATAGGAAGGCTCCCTGCTCAGCTGGCGGGGACAGGGGGAGGTGACAGAGGCTTGCCCCTTCCTCATAAGGCTGATTTAGGTAGCTGTGAACTAGGTGTGCCTCACTTAGAGAACCAACAGTTAGGTTATCTCGAAGCATGTCATAAAAGCTACAGACAAAACCATGTGCCTCAGTTTTAAAATCCTATATAGTCTGCAGAATACTTCTAGTATGAGAGAAAGGTTTTTAGTAAGTGCTACAAGTGGCCTTGTGATCTAGGGCGGTAGCTCAGTGTGGCCCCTAGAAGCCAAGAGTGAGCACACCCTGTTCTAAGTAGTACTTGGGGGGACAGTCACACCTGCAGTGTGGGCTTGCATGCTCCCTTGTCACTCATGAGCAACGCTTGCTGCCAAGTGTGTGGCTAACTTTTCCTGGTCGTCTGCGTCTCTCACAGGAACTTTATGATGCCGGGGTGAAAAGGAAAGGAACTGATGTTCCCAAGTGGATCAGCATCATGACTGAGCGCAGTGTGTGCCACCTCCAGAAAGGTGGGTGCCATGCCAGGGATACCTCAGTGCCTGGGGGCTCTTGGATGGCATAGGCAGAGGCTACATGGAGGCTTAGTGCTCCCGAAACAAGGCTCATTCTCCACTTGGCTTCCCAGTTTCTTTTATGAAATTGTTTGACCTCTTTTCTCGTTCTGGACCCTCTGTCCGTAAATACGCTCTATATTTGATGTGTTAGCTTGTTTTACCCTGTGTGTGCATGTGCTCATGAGTGCATGTTCATATGGATGCACACGTGAGTAGAGTGCATGTGGGAGCCAGAGGCAAACCTCGGATATCATACCTCAGGAGCCATTCTTCCTGTCTTGTTTTTGAGTTCATCTGGAGTTGAACAACGAGGCTACACAGGCTGGCTGGAGATCCCCTGCCATCTGCCGCCGCCTTCCCAGCCCTGGGATTGCAAGCGCATACCACTATGCCTGACTTTTTTTTTTTTTTAACATGGGCTTCAGGGGTTGTACACAGGTCCTCATGCTTTCAAGACAAGCATGTTGTGAACTGAGCCTTGCTTAGACCCTTTCTTATTGGAGGATCATTTGATCTTGCTATGTTCATTGAAGCAGAGGGCACGACTAGCTACACTGTTTCTAGACAGATGGGTTCCAGTCAGAGAGGATGGAGATGATTACGTTCTGTGTCCTAGGCAGAGCCATTAGGGATGGGAGCTAGACCTGGGTCCTCTAGCAAGACAGGGGGAGTTCAATTCTGCTCTACCAGAATGACCTCTAACCCCTGGCATGATATTATGATCACCTTCAATTTTTTTTGGGGGGGGGAGGGAGTTGCTTTTGTTTTGTTGTGTGTGTATGAGTGTCACTTGGTTGTTTTCTTCTTGTTGTTTATCATGGTGTATAAATATGTAGGTCATAAGCAGGTCATCAGTGCAGCCTTGACTAGCACTCTGATATTACTTATTGCTTTTTTTTCAGTGTTCGAAAGGTACAAGAACTACAGCCCTTATGACATGCTGGAGAGCATCAAGAAGGAGGTCAAAGGAGACCTGGAGAATGCCTTCCTGAACCTGGGTAAGCATGTGTGGCCTTTCCTCCCGGAAGAGAGGACATGAGCAGGGGGAAAGAATGGCCATCTTCTTACTTCAAGGGGACTTGGGCGGTGCGGTGGCTTTCCTGCATGTCTTGGAGCTGTAGAGCTGACTGTAGACGTGAATGTACGACTGCAGACAGGCTCAGGTTGGCAGAGCAGAGAGTTGCCAGGGAGGACTGAGTCGGCTGGAGAAGAGCGGGCTGTTAGGAGCAAGCTCACATGCGCACTGGGTCATCACTGGCCTCCACGTCTCATGACTGAAAATGCCACAGTGGGGTGCGCAGGATTCTGAGTTTTCCTTAGCCGTCTACATTCTGCATCCATGTGACAGGCCATTCTGGCCAGTGTCCTGGAGCCAGGCCATCATCTCCCTCACTGCGAGAGAGGCAAGCAGCCTCACTCACCCCCGACACTGTCTCTTCTCTCCACAGTCCAGTGCATACAGAACAAACCTCTGTACTTTGCTGACCGGCTGTATGACTCAATGAAGGTAAGAGCGACTGGCCCAGAGGCCCCGTTTCCATTTGGCTCAAACTGAATCTTCTTGACTAGTGTCTAGAGCAGTTGTTCTCAACCTTCCTAATGCTGTGACCCTTTAATAGAGTTCCTCATGTTACGGTGACCCCCGACCATAATTATTATCATTGCTGCTTCATAACTGTAACATTGCTACTGTTATGAATCGTAATGTAAACATCTGATATGCAGGATATCTGGTATGTGAATCCCAAAGGGGTCTTGACCCACAGGTTGAGACCCACTAGTTTAGAGGAAGGGTCCCAGTATCTGATAGGAGCATGCTAATGCTGGGATTGTATATGGCAGGTGAGAGGGCACTGATCCACTTTCTCCCAACTGCTTAAGTATGTGTGATGCAGATCCAGAAGGAAGTGTCCCCGGTAGGAAAGGGTTAGGTGACCAGGTGACCGTGGTGTCTGAGTCCTCCTGGGGCTTTCAGTGATGGCCTCCTATTATCCCCAGGATAGAAACAAACAGGATGCGAGAGACCATCCACAGGTACTACACAATAGCTTGTCAGTTCCCTCCCTTAAGTCCTGACAGGAACCCCTGTGGGGCTTCTGTTTTTGTTTTTTTCAATCGGTGAGAAAGGAAGCTGGAGCTCCCGCCTCGGCCAGCATGCAGTCACATGGCAGACCTATAGCTGTGTGTTCTTCCTGCATGAACTGCCCGGACCAGCCTGTCATTCCTCACAACCTTGTCCTGCCTTGAGTGCTCTGCTTTCCAGGCCTTTGCTTTTCCTCTCTGGAGCACCTCCCTTGTCCATGCGGCCCCTGTGTGGCTCTCTTTGGTTGGTTTGTTTTGGTTTTGTCACAGATAACGGTTTCCTCAGCACAGGCTATTCCATGTATTCACGTAGAGCCGCAAAAACAGCATGCTGACTCTTCCTCTCTGCGGCCTTCAGTGTCAGCAGCCCTTTGCTGCATGCGCAAACTCACAGGCTGGTCTTCATAAGCACAGAGCTGACTTCTGTGCTGGCTGGAGAGATGGCTCAGCAGTTAAGAGCACATATTGCTCCCTCAGAGGACCTGAATTTAGTTCCTAGCATCTATTTCAAGCCATTCCTAGATTCCTGTAACTTCAGCTACAGGGGATCTGACGCCCTTTCTGGCCTCTGTGTGCACCTACATGTACATATGTGCTCCCCATGCCCTGTATACATACTTAGAACGTTTAAAAGAAATCTTTAAAAATTCAAATGTGCTTGGAAATCCAAGATGCTCATCGTCATCAAGGGAATAGTTTCCTTTGTGTCTTTAGTCTTGTAACAGCACCAAGAAGCACATAAGAGAGGCCAGAGAGATGGCGCAGGCATCAAGAGCACCTTCTGCTCTTGTAAAGGAGCTGGATTGGCCCCCAGCACCATGCTGGGCAGTTCACAACCATCTGGGACTCCAGCTCCAGGGGAGCTGACACTCAAAAGAGGGGCCTACACACACACACACACACACACACACACACACACACACACACAGATTTCAAAAATAGAAATCAGTGTAAAAAAATAACAATCACATAAGGACCAGAAAAAATTAGTGATAACATTGTCAAGGGACTTAACTTGGGTTATCAATTTGACTTTCAGGGCAAGGGGACCCGCGACAAGGTCCTGATTAGAATCATGGTCTCCCGCAGTGAAGTGGACATGTTGAAGATCAGATCTGAATTCAAGAAGAAATATGGCAAATCCCTGTACAACTACATCCAGGTAAAGCCTGTGGCACTGGGCTGATTCTGCCAGGCATGGTGTGTGTGTGTGTGTGTGTAGGTGGTTAGAGAGAACAGTGGCAGAGCGGTGACCCTTTCTCTTTTCTCATTTTGTAGAAATGAGAACCTGTAAGTGGAGGCCACTTGTTCATTTTCCTGGCTGCCCAGACCTGAAATAATCACTCAGAAACTCTATTACTTGCAATACTGTTTGGCCAATAGCTTAAGTGTATTTCTAGCTGGCTCTTACATCTTAAATTAACCCATTCCTATTATTTTCTGTTTTACCACGAGGCCTGTGGCACACCAAGGCTATGGCAGGCTGCCGAGGAGTCTCTTCTTTTTTTCTGACGCTGCCATTCTTTTTTCTTTCTGGTCACTTGTAGCAAGACACCAAGGGCGACTACCAGAAGGCCCTGCTGTACCTGTGCGGAGGAGATGACTGAGGGACCGGCACAGCGGGTCACCCAGAAGTGGCCGAACTTCTGCCCCCACCCGATGTTCTAGAGAATCAGCTTGTCACTAATGGACCTGGAGCTCCTCCCTGTGACGATGACAGCAGAGCCGCAGACCTGTCCCCCGTCCTAGTTGCCTTAGCATAGCCTGGCTTTCCCTTCATTCTTTCCTTTATGCCAAAGAGATGAACATTCCAGGGAGTTGGCTGTACCGTCTGTGACAGAAGACACTTAAGTACTGTGTCGTGAATAAACCGTTTTTACTTTAGAAACAACACCATTGCCTTTGCTTCCATGCCATTGTTCAGAAATCAAACCTGCTTGGGATTTGATTGTCCACCCAGGGAGGCTGCCCCTAGGGGAAGAAAGTTCTGGAACTGAGTTCTCGCCTCTGGTAGCCACTACACAAATGTGACTTTTAAAGGAAGAGTCAGAAATTATACACAGTTCAAAACTGAGTTCTTAGGCAAGGACTCTAGGACTCACCTGGTTCTGCGTGTACTTTTCCTTGGGGAAAACAACGTTTGAGTCCCACAGATCAGCACTGACAATGCACCAATGAAATGATTCCATCCCAGGTTAACTTGATGAACCACTGAGCTTCATTAGGGTTGATTAAGAGAACATGGGTCTCAACCCATGTTACTGACAGAGGCTTCATCAGCGAGGCAAATGTCCCTCCCAGAATCAATTATTTATCTTATATATCTTCAGGTGGGTAATACACATCTCCTCACACTCACCTAACAACACACTAATGATGTGTACATCCTGGGGGTGGGGTCCACAAGCCTCTCCCTGCTTCCTGGTGACTGCTATGAGTAAAGCATCATAGATAATCTAAGAGTTCAAGTGGGCAAAGGCCCAGCCATGTTTGGAAGACGTTGTACCTGAGCCCTGAGTTTGATTCCTAGCACCACAATGAAGAACAACCACTCTGGTCACTCTATCCGTATTTCCAAAGCTTAGTACCCACTTCTGGTGGAAACAGGACATCTGCACTCTAATGGAAGCCTCTTTGGGGTTACTCCACACACTTACAGGTGAGAGGCCAGGAGGGCAAGGTCCCAGTGAAGGAGTTGAAAGCGAGTGTCTGAGGTGGCCACAAATTGGACGGAAGTCTGAGGTGAAGTGAGATATTCTGGGTTTTCTTTGGTTGTTGTGGTAGGTTTGTTTGGTTGGTTTTTGCTATTTTTGAAGGATTTGGTTTATATTTAATTAGGTGTATGTGTGTGTGCGCCTGTGTGTATGTAAGTGTGAGTGCAGGTGCCTGAAGAGGCCAGAGAGGGCATCAGTTCCTTGGAACTGGAGTTCCAGGTAGTTGTGGCCATCTGGTATAGATGCTGGGGACTGAACTCAGGTTCTCAGCAAAAACAGCACATGCTTTTACCCTCTGAGCCATCTCTCCAGTCCCTCTCATCGTTTGTTTGTTTATTTATTTTACAGAGTCTCTAGTAGTTCAGGAAGCCTCATGTGGCCTCAGACTCCCTCTGCCTCCAATTCCCAAGTGCTGGGATTACACGCATGTGCCACCATGCCTGATGTACGCAATGCTTGGGATTGAACCCAGGGCTTCATACATGCTGGCATGCACTCTCCTACTGAGCTGAATCCCCAATTCTATAGCCAATGCTGCAAATATCATCGGAAGTCATTAGACTTATAAAAGTAAATTGCATTCAGTGACAACCTTGAGAGTCTGCCTGCCAGTGAGTTGAGCTGCAACACGTATGCTTTCCAAGCAGGGCTAGGCTAGTCAGAGTAGACTGGGAGCATGTGGAGGAAGGAGATGTCTTTTTGGGAAGGACTGAGGTAGATGATAGCAAGAAGGAAACATTTGATCTGGGTCCTAAAGTCTTTGGCGAGGTTTTACTGCTAGGAGGAGGCTCTCCATACAGATTCTAGTGGCTCATCCATTGATGGACAGGCCATTCATACAACTGGCAAAAGGTCCAACTGCAACCCAATAAATGGTTCGCTTCTGTTACCGCTTGATAAAGTCAATGACATAAGAGACTGGGTGACAGAAGAGCAAGCTTCATTCAGATGGCCAAAGAATGGAAGAGCGGGAGCCTGTGCTGGCACAGCAGTCTCGGCTTTGGGGGATGGAGTTAAAAGGCAGAGGGAATAATGAATACTCATATCTGGCCCTTTCCCAGTATTAGTCAGGGTCCTCTAGAGGGACAGAACTTATAGAATGAATTTTTGTTTAAAAATATATAAATATATTTAAAGATTTATTAAATAATCTTACACAACAGAGTCAAAATAGTCCAACAGATGTCTCACACTTGTAAAGTCCAAAACCTGGTAGTTGTTCAATCTACAGGTCTGGGTGTTTCAGCAGACCCAATATGGCACTAGAGGCCTGGAGAGTCCCTGAAGCGCCTCTGGTCATCAGCTGGAAGTCTGGAAAAACTGGCTTTAGTGTCAGTGACGGGACCATCATCATCACCATCATCAGCTTGCTCTAGTATCAGTTAAGGGACCATCAGCAGCAGCAGCATCCCCATCACTATTAGCAACATTATCAACGTAAGCAGCAGCAGCATCACCAGCACTGCCGTCATCATCACCAGCAGCAGCAGCCACTGAGGCATGGCATAAACTAACTCTAGAAAGGCCAAGCAGCGAAAAGCTGATAACTTTCCTTCTCTCGTGTCCTTTTCGATCTGGGCTGCTACCGGAAGGTGCTGCCCACAGCAGGACCTTCTCACACTAATTAAAGCAATCAAGAGACTCCCCCACGTATTCTAACAGGTCAACCTGGTACAGATGGTTTCTTAATTGATGTTCCTGCTCAGCTGAGTCCACGTAGTGGCAAGTTGACATTTAAAACCAACCGTGTACCCCCACACTGGGTATGGTGGCTCCATGCATGCTAAGCGCTCTACTGCTGAACCACGGAGCCACCCACCCACCGGCTTCTCTACATTTAATGCTACCTCTTTGTGCTTCTGTTGTGGCTTTGTGCTTTCATTTATGGAGGCTTGTGGGTGTCTATAGCCCAATGGTTAAGGTCCAGAGGAGACAGACCAATGTGAAGACATTTGTGTTCCTGTCACCTATGGGACCTCTGCAGGTCTCAGTGAGAGATCAATATTTTCAGCAAGAGTGGCCTGAGAGTCCCTGGAAAGTAACATAGATAACTGTTGTCATAGCCAGCTCAGCTCTCATAACAAGGCTAGGGGGAGGCAAGTAATGTATGGTCTAGCTGTGTGGCCTTCAACATCAATGGCTTTCTAAGATTGATTTTTAAGCTTTTATAGGACTATATTGTTTGTTGAACATCCTCTTTCTCACACCTCCTCCATCCCACTACCTCCTCCCTCTCCCATCGACCCCCTTTCTCCCCTAGACAGTTTTACATCTACTTTCATTTAATATGTGCACACATGATTTTTTGGTGAGTGTATAAAATCTAGGAGCCACAAATGAGAGAAACCCATCAATATTTAAGTGGGAAAAAAAGGCATGTGTCTTTTCTCAGACTGGCTTGGTTCACCTAATGTGATGATACCCACTTGCATTCATTTTTCCTGCAAATGGCATGACTTTGTTCTCTTTTTATGGCTAGGGAAAAAGCCACATACACAAAATGTGTATGTAAACCACATTTCTTTAGTCATGCTCCTATTTCTGGGGACCTAGGTTAATTCCATAATTTCCTCACTGTCTCTAGTACTGGTGTCAATGCCGATGTGCAAGCATTTCTGGAACACATTGACTCAAGAGTGTTTGGGGTGAATACCCAAGAGTGGCAGCAGGGGACATGGTAGATCCGTTGTTACAATGAGGATTCAGTGTGTTCCTGTCCCCACCCCACTCCTCCGTCTAGGTAACTAGGGCCTTCCCTGGAGTCCATGGTCTCTGCAGATCCTTGAGTGAATGAACTGTGTAAGATGAGTGTGTGTGCTTTTATAGCAACACCTGTACTCATACATGTAAACACCCTAGGTCTGCTGGCTCCAGGTCCTGTTGAGAGCAGCTTATACCAATACCAAACAGAAGGTGGCTCCCCTCCCAAGTCCCTCATGTACTTTCCTGCCAGGGCCACCTGTCTGTCAAAGGCTGTGTTCAATAGTCTACAGGCATTAGCCAGGCACAGAATGTGTGCCTGACATGGGCTGTGTACAGAAGCAGGAAGTCTGGAAATCTGGACGCCACCTGCTCTGCTCCAGGAATTCAAGTACAATTAAAGCAATGACAGCAACTGCAACTCTGTTGAGAAAACTAAATGCAACTGTGAGCTGACTGGCTTGCTACTGTGACCCTTGGGCAAACTGGAGATGGAAATTCAGATGGAGTGTGACTCCTGGGTCATGGGGAGCCCATAAAGCACCTCCAAGGCCACTAAGATATCTAACCAATAATAGTTTACACAAACCTAGGCTGTTTGATCAAATAATCTCCCAGCACATTAGAATCAGAGCCCAGAATCCCCACATCCACTCCTTTGTGTGCTTAGGGGCAGAGGTCAAGAAAATGCATAGGAAGTGGGACCTTTCTCTTTAACCCCAAATTATTGTGCTGAACTGTGAGTTGAGAGGGCGGGGCAGAGGCTGCCATGGCAGTGCTCCCCCCCAAGTGTGCAGCTTGCTCTAGTCTCTCCAGAAATGAGCTTCAGGCTGCAGGAATGTGGGGTGGGGGTGTGAGGCACCAGGATGAAGGGAAGGCTAGACTCAGAGGAACCGGAATAGCATGGCCTCTAGTCTGCTGGCCTTGACCCTTCTGCAGGTGTGAGGGAGACTCCAAACGGCAGACTGACTAGGAAGGGCTCCCGAGAGCTGGTGGAAACCTGCTGTGAGCTGTGGTTGTCTGGTGTCTTCCAAAATCCACACTTAAGGCTGTTGGAATTCTGTTCCCATTTCTTCTGGATTTCAACCTCTTCCCTTCAGTCAATGCACCCTAAGCATCTTTTGAAGCAAAAACCACTGTCTGGAGATTGGAATACTCTCTTAAGCAATTTCATTTTGCAAAGACACGGGGAAAGATGTCAGGTAGTATCTTAGCAAGGTTTCTATTGCTGCGACCATAACAGAATGATCAAAAGCAAGTTGGGGAGGAAAGGGTTTATTCGGCTTACACTTCCACATTACTGTTTATCGCTGGAGGAAGTCAGGACAGGAACTTAAACAGGGCAGGATCCTGGAGACAGGAGCTGAGGCAGAGGCTATGGAGGAGTGCTGCTTACTGGCTTGCTTCCTATGGCTTGCTCGGTCTGCTTTCTTATAGAACCCAGGACCACCAGCCCAGGGACTGCACCACCCACAATGGGCTAGGCCCTTCTCCAGTGATCACTAATTGAGAAAATGCCTTACAGCTGGATCTCATGGAGGCCTTTGCTCAACTATGTCTCCTTCCTCTCTGATGGCTTGAGCTTGTGTCGGGTTGACACAAAAGACCAGCCAGTACAGGTAAGTTTTAGTATTTTGTCAGCTGATCATGACAAAAACTTAATTTTATTATTTGAGACATGAAAGGCAATGGACATATCATGCGACCGTGGAAACCATGTTGCGCTCTGACCGTGTGAGTATGTGAGGTTTCTTCCCCCTAACCTATATGTGGGCCAGAGCTGTCATGTTGTATAACTTAACATGCTCTGCACATTGAAATCCATGTACATATATTCGCCCACAAAGTTGTGCAGTGCACAACCTGAGTGTCCAGACACAATGGGCCTGTACTGTAACTCCCAAGGTATGTATGTATGATAGGTTTCTTTTTCTAGGAACTAGGCTGCAGATTCAAAAGCAAGAAAGCAGGGCAAGGGATGGGCCTCAACTGGTAGGTGACTGCCTAGCCTTCACAAAGCCCTGGGCTTGATTCCTAGCACTGTTTACACTGGGCATGTGCACACATTGGTCATGTCAGCACTTAGAAGGTGGGAGCGGGAGGGTTACAAGTTCAAGTTCATTGTTAGCTTCATGGAGAGTGTGAGGTGAGCTTGGGCTAAAAATTAAGTAAAATAATAAAATAAGATAAATAAAAAGTAAGAGATAAATCTTAACTGGCAGCTGGTGGGGAGACCTCAAAGGTCCCACTCCTCTTGGCTTCTTGATCACTGGGTAATGGGCAATGCTGATGTGTAAGAATCATTCACATCTCAGAACATGGAGTTCCTAGCATGTAAATTATTAGTAGCGATAGCTAAAGCAAGAGAGACCATGCTTACAAAGTAGGTAGCTACATTCAGCAAGAAAAATGATTTCAGGACAAAAAATCCTTTAAATCCATCTTGAGCCTTCCAAGGACTCTAGTGTTCAGGTTTCTCCCTTATTTCTTTTACCCCCTTTCTATCAATGACCAAAATAAAGCCTCTGGTGCAAGGAAGAAGGGGAGGGTGGAGAGAAGAAAGGGGAGGGGATAAAAGGGGAGGGAAAGGAAGAAGGGAAGGGAGCGCTTTGAACCATCCCATAGCAATGAGGCAGAACGGGCTATAGCCATCAAGTCCTAGCTGCTTGATCTATTGATTGAGAAGAGCCTGTAGCCTGATTTCTTTTACTCGCATACGTTTGAGCAAGCAAAGTTTATAGAGATGACTTATCTCATTATGTTAGAAGGGTGACTTGCTATCTCAGCATCTATAAGCAATCTGAACCGACGTTGTCGCGTGAAGAAAAGCTTTTGTAAATACATACGAAAGACGCCATCTCGTCAGGCGTTAAGTTGGAGGTGCCCCGGAAAAAAATATTACATTTGTGCATTCAATTAGGTTGATTGTGGCTGGAATTTTGCCTGTGGAAGGCAGCATTTCTGTAGAAAGACTGAAGCATCCCCTGTGTCAGCAGGTTTCCTGTGAGAGGGGAGTGCACTCTCCCCCTCCAATGCCCTCTTTTGCATTTGTGCTGGTCCCAGCCATGCATTCCTAATCAGAATGCTCAACCGTAGCTCTTCACACTAGAGTGAGGGGGTGAGTGAGTCAGCAGCCACTTTCTACAGCATCCTGGCTACACATGGGTGGGGGGAGCTTCCTGCTCTGAAAGTCATGTTGAGTTCTGAGCAAAATTAGGGCATGGTCCGGAATGGACGATTTCTGATGACTTTTCAGGGTCATCAGGATGCCGTTCAAGCCTTGGATGCCGGGTGCAGTGGTACACATCTCAAATCCCAGCACTCAGGCAGGAGTTTCTTGAGTGCTAGGGCAGCCTGGGCTGTATAGTGAGTTCCAGGCTAGCCTGCACTACAGTGAG
This sequence comes from Ondatra zibethicus, assembly GCA_004026605.1. NCBI lineage: Eukaryota > Metazoa > Chordata > Mammalia > Rodentia > Cricetidae > Ondatra > Ondatra zibethicus. The sequence goes on along the minus strand of PVIU01000674.1, from coordinate 64,883 downwards.
ACTCTGACTCTAAAACCAATAAAAAGGGGAGAAGCTGAGGTTATGGCTCTGGGGTAGATCACTTATCTAAAGTTCATACGTACCTTAGATAAAACAAACTTCAGGTATGATGAACACTATCAATATCTACCTTTGGTTTGATTTGGCTGGCTGGCCTTTTCTAGTTTTATTTCTGTTACTCTAATAAAATACCCAGACAAAAGGCATCTTAGGAAAGAAAGGGGTTTACTTACATATGCAGTTCCAAATTATAGGTCACCGTGGTGGGAAGATCAAGTCAGGGACTTCAGAAAGCTAATCCTATCATGTCCACAGCTGAGAGCAGAGAGCAATGCATGTAGACATGCTCACTTGCTTGCTCATTCTTCACTTGCTTTCTCTATTCTCACCCTGTTCTGAAACTATCTGCCTAGGGAATGGCGCTGCCCAGAGTGGGCTGTGTCTTCCCACATTGATTAATGTAATTGAGCCTACCCCTCATAGACATATCCACATACCCCAACATAATCTAGATAATCTCTCACTGAGCCTCTTCCTAGTGATTCTAGGTTGTATCAAGTTGATGATTAAAATGAACCATCACACAGCCTGAACACCTGAACTCCCAAAGGTGGGTTTTACGTGGTTAGCCTTATCTTGAAACTTGGCGTGAAAGCATCGTCTTTAATTAATGGAATGTGAAGAAATAGAGGGAAGTTGGGCTACAAGAGGGTATCTTGGCCTCCTGAAACCGCAATGAAGTAATGAGGTTTTAGTACAGTCATATACTCTTCAAAGGCAGAGCTGACATATTAGTGCTTTTGTCATGGCTGTGACAAAACGTGTGACAAAGGCTAAAAGAAGACTGGGTTGTGGGAAGGTGTGGTGGCAGGGACTTGAGGTAGCTGGTTACATATGTCATTCAGTTCGAGTTCTCAGCCTAGGGAAAGGCACCACCAACTTCAGTGAAGTTAATCTAGACTGTCCTTGGCAGACATCCCCAAACCAAGGCTTCCATGGTGATTCTGAATCAAATCGTGTTAACAACCAAGATTAATCATCATTGGGCTTAGGAGAAGGCTCAGTGGCTAAAAGTGCTGACTGTTTTTGCACTGGGTTTCGGCTGCCAGCGCTCACAGGCTAACTCCAGTTCTGGGGGCTCCAGCACCCTCTTCTGGCTTCCTGAGGTACCAGGCATGCACACGGTGCACATGCATACACAAGTTAAAACACTCATACACATAAAATAGTAAAGAATAATTCTAAAAATATTTAGAAGATTAACCACCCTGTCTGTTAGAGGAAATGCATCACTATGTGAGTTTTGTTGCTGCAAACACCCCAGAGGGTACAAATGAAGACAATATACGAGGTCACTAGGTAATATATAATCTTATGAACCAGTCATCTATAATCTTATGGATCACCACTAGATAGGACTAAACTATCATTTTAGGGTGTGTGGCTGTATTCAGGATGATTACCTGCTCTCCTTCATCAGACCCTCTTCCGTGCCTGACCATAGCCAAGCCAGCTCTCTGACACCGAGAAATCAGCCAGGAGGAAACCCATCAGTCAGATCTGACCGTGAGGGTGGCCGGTGCTTTTAAACGGTAGGGACTCCCCTAGCTCTAGCCCAGTGCAGTTCAGGTTTTATTTGCTTTCAAGTAGATTTCTAAACATGAACTGTGAGCCCCAGGGGGTGAATCCCACAGTGCCAGCTGCGCAGTGCCAGCTGCTCAGGAGGCTGAGGCAAGGGGGTCACTTGAGCCTAAGAGTTGAAGGCCAGCTTGTGCAATACAGAAAGACCCTGTCTCCAAAACTAAACAAAACATAATTATAAAACTCAAGTTGTAGGGGTTGGAGAGATGGCTCTGAGGTTAGGAGCAGGGGCCACTCTTGCAGAGGACCCGGATCCAATTCCCAGCGCCCACGTGGCAGCTCATAACCAACTGTAGCTCCAGTTTCAGGGGAAGATCCAACACGTTTGTATGGCTTCCACATGGTGCACAGACATACATGCAAGTGAAATACTCACGCACATAAAACCAAAAGGAAATCATTTTAACAGTTTTAAGGTGTAGAAAGGAGCTGGAAAAGGAGTAGACAAGTGCCTTAGAATGGTGTCATCATGGAGTTCCAACTTTACTGTGGATCCTTGAGCTTGGGAAAACATCTTGGTTTGAATCTGAAATCGCCTTCCCAAGCTCCCTTCACTAACACCTGGCTCCTGGTTTGTGGTGGTGTTTTGAAGACCGTGGGAACCGTAGGGAGTGGGGCTTGCCTTGTGGCACGAGGCTCTGCAGTTGGCCTTTGAAGATGATGCCTAACCCCACATTCCCTTCTATCTGTTTATAGTCTTCCATAATGTCACCTCTCCCCACCATGTTCCCACAGCCACGAACACACCCATGCCTTCCCCACTGTGGCAGCCAAGACCCTCTGAAACTGTGAGCTGGATTAAAGCGACCCTGTGAGGTACTTGTCTGGGGGCTGTAAAAGGAACAGGAACAATGACATCACCTTTGCCATGGTTTGTTGAATTCATAGATGACAAAGAAAGCTTTTAAAGTCTGGGCATAATGCAAACCTTGTTTCTTGCTTACTCGTTCACTGCAAACACACATATGTCAGCACACACAGAGACTAGAGTACACAAACATGCAAACACACACCACAACACAAACATATACATGTGAACTCACATACCAGAACTCGCAATGCACTTATACACATAAACGTGCCCACGCCAGCATATAATACACAGGAAAACAGACCTCACACGCACATACGCAGACTCACACACATGTACATATAACCCACACCAAAGCGCATGTGCACATGCACACACTCGACCTTGCACATACACCTACTTTTGTTCCAAGGTTTGAAATTCCCTCAGAACATTGCCAACTCTTTTACCAGAAGTTCAGGGTGCCAGGCAGGCACAGGGGCCTACCTTGTCACAGGCTCATGTTCTGGGGGGTAGAGCAGATTATTATAAGCACAGAGGCACATGAAACCACCATCTCTATAGTTCACAATTCTATTTGTTCTGAGCCTGGGAAAGTCACTTCTTGGGGAAGGAGCAATGAATTTGCAATTAAGTAGAGTGCCACCTTGTGGAGAAGTGGGAAAAGACCACAGCCATGGATCAGCTGAAGACTTGAGGGTAAACTATCAAGGGACTTCCTTCTGATTTTTAAAAAAATCTGCAACAAAGTCTGTGGGCTTTTCTTAAGTGACTAAAAATTATTTCTAGTAACTATGAAATCAACCTCTGAAGTGTTCTGTGGTTCCAAAGGCAAACTTCCCATTATCAGGGCTTAAATTCTGCAATTCCATAAGAACTGTGGTTGGCATGAGCAGGCGTGGAATAAGAGTTCCAGAGATTTCCAGAGAGGATGTTTTATCTTCAGTACTGCGTGAGGGTTCTTAGTGGTTTTCTAATGCTGTTCCTCTTATCTTAAAAAAATGAGGTTATTTATAAAGAATCCATCTGTAAGACATTTGTTGTGTAAGCTGAAGATCCGAGTTCGTTCCTCAGAATTAAAAGTAAACATGTGGGCGTGGTGGCACACACACCTGTAATCTCAGCACCGGGAAGGCGAGACAGGCAAAGGCAGGTGGATCTCTGGGGCTTGCTGGTCTACCAGCTGTGTAATCAGTGAGCTTCAGGCCACGGAGAGACACTGTCTCAAAAAGCAAGGGAGGCAGTGCCTTCTGAGGAATGCCACCGGACGTCATCCTCAGTGTCCCCCACGCATGCATGTACCCATGTGTGCAAGCTCACTTTCATGTACATGGGGAGGGTGAGGAATGGGAGAGGGAGAGAGGGAGAATCAGGGCAGGCCAGTTTGTGGCTTTTCTTCCTGACCTTGGATGAGTCCCTACATACCTTTGACCTTTGTTTTGTTGTTTGTATTTCTTATTTTCTTTTTGATTGTCACCATTTAGTTCATATTCCTCTTGCTTAGCCCTGGAATTGCTTGGATTACAGGCATGACCCACATGCTCAACTGTATTATTTAATAAAAAATTTGAATTACATTTACTTTGGGTGTGTATGTGTGTTCACATAGGCCACAGTGAATGTGTGGGGGAAGGCAGAGGACAGCCTATGGGAGTCAGATCTAGATCTTTGGCCGTGTGGACTCCAGGAATTGAACTCTGGTCCTCAGCCTAGCTAGCAAGTGCCTTTACCCACTAAACCATCTCATTGGCCCCCAGCTGTTTTGTTGTGTTTTTAAAACCCGTAAAATGACAAGTTTGAAAGCTATAGTTTCAAGTCTTCTTAAGATCTAATATTTTATGTGTCTAGGGAGAGTCCTGGCTTTAGAAGGGTGCCTGAGTTGGTAGACTGCCTGCCTGGCATGCACCAAATCTTGGGTTCATGTTGTGAATCTTGTAGCACCACATATGCTAGGTATGGCCGGGCCTGTGATCCCAGCACTCAGGACGTGGGAGTAGAAAGATCAGAAGTTCAAGGTCATCCTTGGCTACTTAGTGAGTTTCAGGCCAATATGGTCTACATTGAAACACTGCCTCAAAAAAAAATGTTATTGAGCTCTTAACTTCTCACATAAATAAAAACATTGTTACACTTTTAAAGGCTGAAAATAGTAATTTATATGGTATAAGATTAAAAATATTAATTGGAGGCTCATTTTGTCATCTTAAAGAAAAACTTCTATGAGTGATAATTATGGTGATTTCAAATGTATTCATATCTTAATCCATGATTTCTGGTAAAATGCAGCTATCTCACCAAATAACCTTAATTTTTAGTGAACATTGAAGCATGATTTCAGAAGACTTTTACTTGGAATATTATGTTTTACATAGATAACAAACTATAAAAACAGTCTAACATAACAATTTTTTTTGAGACCCAGCTTCTCTGTGTAACATCTCTGGCTGCCCTGAAACTCACTCTGTAGACCAGGCTGGCCTCAAACTCACAGAGTACCTCCCAAGTCCTGGGGTTTAAGGTGTACGCCACCCCCACCCCCACTCCCATCATAACAAACTCAATAGTTTTTCTCTTGCTGGAATTCTTACATCCCAATGTGAGAGTCTCAAAGAGAAACCACATTTCAGACAGAGACAGCAACCACGGAGAACTTATCCATCGGCGACAAGTTCTCACATGATGCTGGGGGCCTCAAGGTAGTGATGCTGAGATTGTCCACCTTGTCGGCAGTTGTTCTATCCCATTACCTGCGTCTGTCAGTGATGTTGAGTCGGGGTATGGGAGGCATCACCCCTTTGCTGAAGGACACTTGGGGATGGGTGCAAACTTTCTCTGTATTCAAGCCAGTTTTTGTATGTACATTTTAAGTGTTCACACACATTTAAGAACACTCACACATATCTGTTTGCTTCAGTAAAATACATTTTACGGCATTTTTGGAAAACAGAGGAGGAGCCCAAAGGCTTGATTGATGTGGGAGTAACCAGTTTGCTTTCAGGTTGGATTTGAGGCCCTCTTCAAAAGAAAGCCAAGCCTGGTACTGTAAACCAAGTCAAGATTCCCACGGATGGGGGAGTCACAGGCTCCAGGGGAGACATAGTATTATTGTTTTTTCTAAACAGATGCGATGTCAAAGTTCCTTCTAAATTTTTATGTTTATACCCATCAATGCTGCTCCAAAATAAACGTGGGATAGACGCTGCATTGGTGAGTCTTGGCCACAAGAGGGCGCTCCAACAAAACATCTCAACTCAAAAGTCTCAGCCAACCATCTCGGTTTCGACAGTTTCTGGCTGGTTGTATAATGAACAACCTCCATGTCACAAATATTGTTTCACACAAAAACCATCTGACTCTTTTAGAAGGTTGGGAGACTAGCCAGTAAGCTCTGCGTGCAAGTCAAACGACTGTGATGAGCTGAGTGGACTCCGAAACTCCTCCGCCAGTTTAAAAAGGGCAAGCGCTTTGCAAACCTTCCTTCCTTTAACCACAGGCCAAACAATACAGACTCAAGCACACTGAGAGAAATTCCGCTTTCAAAGAAGACTTTTATGGATTATCTCTTTAAGAATGCTAAGTGAAGAACTATGATAAAATATTAAAAACAAAACAATTTCTTGCTGTCTAATCCGAATAGGACCGTGGCATAAAATGCTGCTAAGGTTTTTGGGGACATGGACAATTGAAAGGGCAAATGGGCCACAAGTTATATGCTGGTATCTGAAGCAAAGACCCCACCCCCACCCCCATCTCCCCCTCCGGTTATATATCATGATGGTTCTTGTGGGCATAACTGTGGAGAATAAACACCCTTTACATCAAAACAGTTTTTACTGATAATAAAGTAATTAGAATAATTTATGTCCCCCAGTGCTTTTCAGACCACGGCTTTGCTTAGAGGAGGTTAAGCCGGTTATTGACCAGTATCAAGAGGGTCTCCCCTCCCACTTTCTCCGGTGACATGTTTATGCCCAGCTGGCACTTCTAAATTTTTAATAGAGACGAAGAGATTCCGTTTAATTAGGCCGAGTGGCTTGTTCGGTGCAGGTACTCGGGTACCGGCTGTAATGAAGAACGGAAACCGCCCATTGAACCACCTTTGAAGTCCCAGCTCCTTCAGGGACCATTGTGAACCCAGCTCAGTGGTGCCTGGCTGCTTCCATCCAGAGGCTTGCTAATTCAGAGAGCAAAATCTAGATGAAGTAATTACACACAGCCCATGCCCATAGATGGTCAGAGGGTTTCCTTTGCCTCCCCAAATCAAAGGTCTTCATCTTGTGTCTGATTGGAGAGTTGAGACCAGGCTACAGAAAACCCACTGTTTTTAGAAAATCCTTTCTCTTTTTTTTCTTTCAATTTTATCTTCATATATTCTACATGTCGTGTGTGTGTGTGTGTGTGTGTGTGTGTGCATGCACGTAAATCAGGTAACAGACACGTGTTACTGTCACAGTGTTTCATGTTCATAATCCCTTCTGAAAATCAGAAATTAATTTTTGTCCCTTCAATTTCTGACCTTGGGTAAAAATATCAAATATTTGTGTGCCTCCGATGCACGGCAAAAAGGCCACCTAAATTAATGAGGTTTCTTGAATGGGTGCTCAGAAATGAATTACAAAGCTTAAGGAGTCAGAGAGATTTCTCGCAATTCTTGAAGCAATCTGCACGGTCCCGGGGAACGAGAGACAGGCTTTGTATTATCGCGGTAGGATTAGTTCTTAGTTCCTGAAAGCTGGTCTATTTATGGGTAGCTAAGACGGAGTTAAACTTGGCAAAGGTTATTGTGTGCGTGCGTGCGTGCGTGCGTGTGTGTGTGTGTGTGTGTGTGTGTGTGTTTTAACCCACTCTGCTGAAGGTCTGTTTCCTGTCCTCACCTTTTTCAAGTTTCCCTTGGAGCCGGGTTAGCAATCTGCACCTGGAGTGAGTCCAGGAAGCTTGGATAATAATCTAATCCCCCGGAGGGAGGAGGATGAGATGCTCTATGCTTCCTGATGAGGTATCCATCTTGATGGGATCGCAGCTGACAGTTCGCGCCAAAGCTCCTCACAGGCCTTCTTGCGCCCTCCTCAGAGTCCCCTAGACTCAGTAGCACAAACTGTAGTAAGCATCGGATATAAGCCACCCCTAATAGGAGAATACACTAATGTTTGTGGAGAGAGTGAGTGTTTGCTCTGCTGCAGGGAGAGAGGAGGATAAAGTATAAAGGAGTAGAGAAGGTGAGGGAAAGAACCCTTGCTTTTTGCTTGGCTTGAGGGTGACATTCTGGGCTCTAGAATGTTCCATTCTAGGGGTTGCAAATCCATTTTCTTTTCTACTGGGTACTTGCCTAATTTATTTCCATAAGGTAACCTGGTTCCTCTCCTGTGGAGCCAGCGTTGCATATCTGAAATCCTAAGATCAAACAGGACCTAATAAGGTGGGATTTGTTCTCTTATTGATCAGCAAACTTCATCATGATGGTAGAGAATTGTGTTAGTGGGTCTTAGAGAAACGAGTCTTGGTTGGACCCCCTCGAAGTTGGAGGCCAGAGAATGGCAAACAGCTCGAAACACAAGGGGCGCAGGAAGTGGCAGGATGCAAGGGTCTGGGGAATATGCAAATGAACCTTGAGAGGGGCTTGTGGCCACTGCTGATGACTTGAGTTTTATCCCCAGGACCCACATAGTGGAGGAGAGGCCTGACTCCTGCAAGTCACAAGTTGTCCCGTCCCCCTCCCTACCCATACACACGCACGCACATGCACACACACACACACACACACACACACACACACACACACACACACACACACACACCGTGGCACACAGGCACAGCCCTCTCATAAAACAAACTCAAAGTGGAAAATGTTGACTAGTTTCCTGGGTTTGTTTTTCTTTTTCCTTTTTTTGTTTCGTTTTGTTTTTTCAAGACAGGGTTTCTCTGTAGTTTTGGAGCCTGTCCTGGAACTAGCTCTTGTAGACCAGGCTGACCTTAAACTCACAGAGATCTGCCTGCCTCTGCCTCCTGAGTGCTGGGATTAAAGATGTGTGCCACCACCACCTGGCTGCATTTGTTTTTCTTTAGGTTCTGGCAGGTTGATGAGAGTTGACCAGTTTGTCTAGTTCCAGTCTAATTCGAGACACACAAGTCTCCCAGTTTTGTGGAAGCCTCTGGAAAGAAGGGAGAGGCGTTCATTATAGAGGAAGAGCATGTGACACTTTTTAAAAAGTTCGCTCGCTTAGGAATCAAAGCTTGATGAGTGTTCGAAATATGCTAAAATGGGAGGTTAAAATGGGAAGAAAGCATTTATGAAGAGGGGACTTAGGTGGCACCAAGTTCCATTTGGGCAGGGAGAACATCTCATCCTGGTGGGGATGGGATGGACTTCAAGGCCAGGTAGTCTGTGCTTTTCATTACATGGCACAGACGGGAAATGGAGGCCCATTGTAACTCAGTGAATTACATAAGATACTGCAAGGAGTGGGCGGGGCACCCCTAGGGAAGCAGCTGCCTGGGAAATGGAGGCTTGTTTTGGGGACTGAGAGGGGCCCCGTGAGAAGACAAGACCTCTAAGCCAAGTCTCTGGACCAGCAGCTCCTGGAGTTTGCTAGATGATGTATCTGGGTCCAGCACAGAGCGCTGAACTTGACTCTGCATTTTGACACAACCTGTGGGTGAGTTCTATGCACAGTAGAGTGTGGGAGGCGTCAAAGCCCCCAACCCCAGCTAGAATTATGGGACAGGTCAAAAGTCAGGGTATGCTAGTGCCCTGACCACTTCTAAGGCAGCTGCTGCAGAAAATGCCTGCTTGGCTAATGGTGCATTAGTTACTGCTCCCAGCAACTCAAGGAAGGAAGGAAGGAAGAAAGGAAAGAAGGGAGGGAGGGAGAGACGGAGGGAGGAAGGGCTTGTTTCTGCTCAGAGTCTGAAGGCTCAGACCATCATGGCCTCGGGGACATGAAGCAGGCGGTCTCATTGCATCTGACGTCAGGAGGCAGCGAGAGATGAGCACTGTTGCTCACTCCCTTGATCATTTCACTCAGTCCAGGACCCCAGCCCATGGGATGGTGCTGGCAACAGTGAAGGTGGGTCCTCCACGTCAGTTCACACAGTTTAGAAACTCCCCCTAGACACGCCCCAGGGATCTGTCTCCTAGGAGAGCCTAGATCCTGCCAAGTTGGCAGTCCACATGAGCTATCACAAAGGGTGTGTTAAAATGTTAAGAATGCTAAGTGCAAAGAATAAACCCTGACATCATGAAGTGAGGATGAAGGTGAGGGACAATAGTGGCATTGTGTGATTCAACCTCTCTGAGCGGCAACTTGAGAGGAGCTGTCAAGCCTTAAACATGTGTAGATGCCTGGTCTCACCCCTTCCCTCCAAAGTGTGAAGAAAGAAATTGCAATGTTTATGATCACCAAAATCACTGGAAGGGGCCCAGAGATACAATGGAAGGTGGTTTTAAAAGGGATTATGGTATCTACAGCAGAATACCATGCAGTCATTAACATAATAAACCAGACAGGCATTAAATGCTCTAGAAATATGTTTATGCATACGATTGTTGGTAAGAAGAGTTCAAGTTAGTGTACTTTTGTTTAGAAATATGTATATATTTAAAGGGGTATATACGTGTATAGCCAAGTGTTAATAGTTGTTGATAGGTGATTCTAATGCGTGTATGCCCTCCAAAATATATATGCACCAACCCACATACATGAAAAATGGGGAGAAAATTTTAATCTACGAAATCGACGCTATGGGTTGAATATGTCTTCTAGAACCTCATGTGTTAGACATTTGATCCTTAAACTCCTATGTTGGTGTGCGGAGGTGGGAGTGGGTGGGGCTTTGGGAAGTAGTAAGGTGGTGTCATGAGGTCAGGGCCACTGGGACAGCACTTATGGCTTTGTGAGAAGAGAGCAGAGCCAGGACACTATCTCACGCGGGATGTCTCTCTGTCATGTTACATGCAGACAGAAAGCTCCCACCAGACACCAGGGCCACACTCTTGGTTTTTCCAGCCTCTAGAACCATAAACCCAAAAGATTTCTATTCGATACACTACCCAGAATCTGATATTCTGCTATGCCTACAGAACATAGACTGAAAATTAGAAATGTTTCTGACATTGAGTGATAAATATTGAAATGTATTTTTTTATGAGTCTTCGGGGCTGTTTCCTGCTTGCCTCTTAATAGTGGCCCAGGAAGACCTTGAAAAACACTGAAGGAAGAGTCCTAACTTGGGTCCATGATTTATTCACTACCGTAGCTCTATTACCTGATAAATAATAGTGTTAGGGACTCAGAGCAAGAGTAGCAAGCACAGTGTAATCATCATAGCCAAGAATGAGAGCTGAGGCAGCAGGGCCCCTGCCAGCCGCCAGCCATTATCCTAAGGGCCTCTTGCTTCCTAACTTGCCTCGTATAACAATAGTTGCCCCATGACTTATGTAAGGGAAAGATACATGGTGGGTGCATCTGATATGTGTACAGAATTCTCAGAGTTCAGAAACCGTTAATTACACCCAAAGCAAAAAGATGGGCTGGGGAGAGATGGTTTGGTTTGGAAAGTGGCTACCATACCAGCACAAGGCTGTTCAAACCTCCAGTGTGTGTTTCAAAATAAAGGCCCAGTGTGGCGGCACACACTTGTAACTCCAGGGTTGGGGGCAGGGGCCGTGGAGACCTCGGCTCCCTAGAGCTGACTGGCCAGTCAGTCTAGCCAGTTAGTAAGTCCAGGTTCAGGAGACCCTGTCTTGGGTCCGGTGACAGGGCTGGGTGGTGGTGGCTCACGTCCTTAATTCCAGTACTCGGGAGGCAGAGGCAGGTGGATCTCTGTGAGTTTGAGGCCAGCCTGGCCTACAAAGAGAGTTCCAGGACAGCTGAGACTGTTACACAGAAAAATCCTGTCTCAAAACAATCCCAAAACAACAACAACAACAACAACAAAATCAAAACTGCAACTAACCAACCAAACAACCCCCCCCAAAAGAAGACCCTATCTCTGGGGAGTTCGGAAGAAGGGCAAAAAGTTCTGGAGGAAGACATTCTATCTCTGGTCTCTGACTTCTGCAGTTATACAGGCACACATGTGCACACACAGCTGCACACACATGCTCACACATGCACACACAAACACACATGTCACACACAGCTGCATACACACATGCACACACACATGCACCCCCCCACACACACATAGAAGATATCTGATTTGAATCAATTTAACAAAAGGTGATTTTTCTTTTTGGTGCCCAGGAAACACTTTCTCTCCCTCTCTCTTCTCTGTTGCCTCTGAAGAACAGATTTGGAAGAACAAGGGGAACAACCTGTGGTCTGAGCATGCAGACTGAATGGCAACGCCATCCTAAACTCTGACTTTAATTCTAACCTAATCTTCGATAAGCAGCTCCGGGCTCCAACAGAGGGAGGCTGCCTTTCAAGAATTTCCAGCATCATCTGTGTTGTGGCAGCAGTAATGTCCAGTCAATTTATTATCATTTAGCAGCAAAATTGATTTGTAATTTTTTAAGTGTTTTATTGGCTATAAAAGATAAAATGTGGAGTAAAAGACATAAAGTGGTGTTGCGTCAGGTCGTGGGATGGATTTATGCTTCAGCTGATAGAATGATCAAAGGGCGTAAAGGCCTGGCCAGCTGCCCCCTCTCTCCTCCCTCTTTATGTGTGTGTTCAACAGGCTTCCCTCTGTGGGTGACCTACGGCGGCTCACCCACACCCCGAGCGCCTTTTGTCTGAGGTATTAACTCAGCTGTTAAGATTAAGACTATCATGGGGCTTCTGAGGCTCACATGAAGCAACGGGGATAAGTCTAAATGAATCAGGTGCTTGACACATTCAAACCGGCTGTTTGAATGTTTGCTTACCAGGGACCAGGGGCCTCACTATGTCTTGAACGAGCAGAGTCTGAGAGGTAAGGAGAATATTGCAGGGAGCAGAGAGCCTGATCTTTGGGAATGGTCACTGTGGTGTGTGTGTCTGTGCACATGCGTTTGTGCATCTGTGTGTGTGTGTGTGTGTGTGTGTGTGTGTGTGTGTGTGTGTGTGTGACTCAGGAGGAGAGGCAGGCCCATCAGCTTCCCCTCTATAGTCTCTACAGGAAGGGGGAAAAAAGACAAGGAAAGAAAAACTAAACACATTGCAAATTGATTATCGGATAATCTGATATAATGGTTCTCAGATCTTACTGCTTGCACTACAACCGGCTGGAGGCCTCGCTAAAGCTTGGAGCGCGGCATCACCTCTGGGAGTGTCGGATGCAGGTCTGAGGCGGGGGAGCGTCATTTCTTGTGTTCATATAAGTGCACATGTGGAGGCCAGAAGCTGATGTCAGGCACCTCTCTCAGTCACTCTTCACTTTATTGTGTGTGCATGTGTTTGTATATCTATAGTTGTGCACTGTCGTACATGCATATGGAGGTCAGAGGTCTACCTTGAGTGCCTCCCACTATCTCTACAGGTCTGTCACTGAACCCGGACTCACCGGCCAACAAGCTCTGGGTCCCCTCCTTTCTCTACCATTTGAGCACTAGGTTACCGTTGTCCATCACTAGGCTATCATGTTTGCACTGCAGACTGAGCCATTTCCTCAGCCCCAACCCCTTCTCTTTTGAGTCAGGTTCTCTTGAAAGACCTGGAACTCACTGATCTGGTTAGACTGGCTAGCTAGTGAGCTTCGGGGATCCCCTGTCTCTTTTCCTACCCATCCAGAGGCAATAGACTTCTTGGCCTGTATTTTATCCAGGGATCATACTCTGGTGTTGTAATCAGAATCTCACGCTTGGGTGAGCACCTCACCCACAGAGCAGCCATTGCCCCAGCCCTGGGAGTCTACATTTTGAACAGGATCTGATCCTAATAGACTTCAAGACCCCTTGAACTCCCTGTGTAGGGAGTGAGGGAAGTCCTGAGTCATTGTGCTGAGATGGGAATGGCCATGCCAAGGACCCAAGGCCTCAGACGTGGGAGAGTAGCAGAGCCTTCCCCAGGTGAGGCTCAGGAACGCATGCTCTTCTCTGGTTACCATGCTCACAGTGTTTGCGGAAACCATCCACCACAGCTCCTCTCCAATCCCATGCTTGTGGCCTGAAGACTGCTCCTCCCAAGATTAGCTAACCCCGCCTTCTTGTTCACCTGTATGTACTAACCCTGCCTCCTTCTTCAGCTGTATGTACTAACCCTGCCTCCTTGTTCAGCTGTATGTACTAACCCTGCCTCCTTGTTCAGCTGTATGTACTAACCCTGCCTCCTTGTTTATCTGTATGTAATACGCCTGTCTCCTTGTTCAGCTGAACATAATAAACACACTGAACTTCCAAAATCATAGCTTTTTTGAATGTGTGTCTGTCTTTTCTTTGTTCCTTTGTTGCCCCTAGTCGGAGTTGCAGGACCCAGGCTGTGCAAAGACAGCATTGCTAAAAAAAAAAAAAAAAAAAAAAAAAAAAGACAGCATTGCTGCCCTGGGACCGTTCACTCAGAGGAAGCCATTTCCTAGGTCCTCATTTGTCCATGGCAGAAACGAGGGGACATGTCATAAGCTTCTTTAGGAGTCCAGGAACATTGCTTTCTCAGCTCAGAAGCACGAACCCATAAGTCTATAGAGTTGTGCACATGTGTGTGTGTGTGTGTGTGTGTGTGTGTGTGTGTGTGTGTGAATGCTTTTTCCAACCAAGTGAGCTAAGGCCCAACCAGAGGATAAATAGCTTTCTTCTTGGCAGCCTCCAATCTAAGACTATATCAAGGAATAAAATCTGCCCATTTCCTGCTTTCCCAAGGGTCCTGTTTGCTTTGTAGGCTTTACTTCCAAAGTAATCTACTTGCTTGAAACTCCTTGAGGGGTCACTTGTTTTCTTACTGTGCTTGGGATGCTGGGCACAGGGCTCTGTGCCAGGCTCTGGTTCAGGGCTCAAAAGATTTGGTGTAAAATGGAGATGCTGGGCCACTTCAGCAATGAGCCTGAGTTTGGAGGTAGCAGCAAAGCCTGGTGACATCACAGGTGTACCACTATGAGCCCAGGGGGAGAGCACAGGTGTAACCCAATGAAGCCACTGGGGGACAGCACAGATGTAACCCAATGAAGTCACTGGAGGACAGCACAGGAAGTCACTGGGGAACAGCACAGGAATAGCCCATGAAGCCACTGGGGACAGCACAGAAACACCCCATGGAATCAATGCTGGTGGTCACCTAGAAGTACTGACCCCTGGCTGTAGATTAACCACAAGGTGTTCTGGAGGACATCATGCTTGACTCCATCTTCTGCAGGAGGAGGCAATGTTTGAAGTTGGTGTAGTGTTTATCGTGGATGTGGCGCCCCTGCACAGGCTCTGCCGTTTATAGAACATGTACACATGGTTCTGCTGTCACTCACCTACTGTGGTTCTGACACATTTTCTGAACGCCGCAAGTTTTTAAAAATTCTGTTTTGATTTCCTAACACTATATTCGCCTCTGAGAGAGATTTAACTGTGTGTTTCACAGCTGGACTGCCGGGATGGGCCTGTCACTCAGTGAATGACTGCTGTACCAACCGGAGGACAAGAGTTTAGCTCTCCAGAACCCAGGTCAAACGCTGGACATGGTGACAAGTACTGACTCCCAGCCCTGGGTGATAGCAAACACGTACAGATCCCTGGATCTCATTGGCCAACCAGGCTAGCTGAATCAGTGAGCCTGGTTCAGTGAGAGACTCTGTTCAACAAATAAAGGTGAAGAGCCATCAAGGAAAGATGCCCGGCATCCACACCTGACCTCAACATTCAGGCATGCACGCATCCACACATATCCACACAACACCTGCAGGCATACACGTGTGTACCACACACATACACAACAACTGCAGGCACACATATATGTACTACACACACACACACACACACACACACACACACACACACACACACCCCAACTGGACCTGAATATTTTAAATTCTAGTTGGACATTCTTTCTGTTCCCCAGCGCTGAGGAAGTGTTGGGAAATTATTGATCCATTGACTTACATCCTTGAGATCTAAAGGCAGTATTGATTCTTGTAAATCTAACCTACTCTGGGTTTATATCTATCCCCGTGTGCTCTTTAGTTCTGGGAGCAAATGACCCTTCAATTACACCCTGCTCCCAAGGGAGTCCGGCATGTTCAGTTTTATTACTGAAGGCTTGGAAGGCTTTCTTTCTGAGTTAATCCCTGCTCCCGTAGTCTTCTGCATTGCTACCCAATTGTGATGCCTGCTATTGTCTGTCAACTAGACTCACCTAGGAGACTTTCTGGGCATGTCTGTGAGGGAGTTTCTAGGCTGTTTACTGAGGTGAGAAGACCACACTAACCATAGGCAGCACCATCCCATGGGCTGGGGTCCAGGACTGAATGACAAGGAGAAAGTTAGTTGAGCACCAGCATCCATTTCTGCATCCTGACTGCTGAAGCTGTGTGCCCAGCAGTCTCAGGCTCTTCTGCCTTGACTTCCCCACTGTGATGGACTGTGTGTCCTCAGACTGTGAGTCAAAACAAACCCTTCCTGGAGAGATGGCTCAGAGGCTAAGAGCACTAGCTTCTCTTCCAGGGGACCACATTCAATACCCATTCACTTGCCCCTCACAACTGCCTGTAACTTCACTTCCAGGGAATCTGATGCCCTCTTCTGGCTTTGTACATGGTACACAGACATACGTGCATACATGTACAAAACACCTCACACATAAAATCACAGAACAATAAATAAATAAACCCTTCCTTAAGTGGCCTTTGTCAGGCATTTTGTCACAAAAGGACGAGTTACTAAAGCACCAATGTTCAGGTTAAATTACAATGCCAACTCCCCAGTTCACTAGCATTCTCTTGTCCCACCTGCCTTTGTATATCTATGTGTTCCTGGCTACCACATCTGGTTCTTGGTGGGTATGAAAACCTTTACCTTCCAGGATGTAAAGCCAGGCAGATGTGGTTGTACAAGTGATGCCCAGTGGCCTGGGCTTGAAATCTGCTTCTAGCTGTTTTGGGCTGACTTTGGCCAAGCTTTAGACTTAGTCTGACCCTAGTTCCTAGTCCAGAGAGCTGGGCTCAGGCAGTTAATAGAGGTTGCTGAGGCCACTGAAGGACATCACTCTGGTAGCAGAGGCATGGTATTGTCATAATAGGTGGAGGTGGCAGATATATTAAAGCAGATTGAGAGAAAGAGAGAGGAAGACACACACACACACACACACACACAGAGAGAGAGAGAGAGAGAGAGAGAGAGAAAGAGAGAGAGAGGGAGGGAGGAATGAGAATGTATGTGGAAGCCAGAGGACAACATCTGATGTCACCCCCCCCCCAGTATACAAGGCTGGCCTGATCCTCCGGTCGTCACATCCATAGTTCAGGGATCACAGGCCTGGGCCTCATTTAGCCTGTTTTATATGATTAGGAACAAACCCAGGGCGTCTACATTTCCAGCACTATCTACTTACTTTGAGGCAGGGTACTCACTGGCCCGGAACTTGCCAAGAAAGCTAGGCTGGCTGACATGCAGGTCCCAGAGATCCTCCTGCCTCTACTTCCCTGGTGCTGGGATTACAGGCATGTGCCACTATGCCCAGCTTTTTATTTATTTTTATTGATTTTATTGATTTTTATTGAGCTCTACATTTTTCTCTGCTTCCCTCCCTGCCTCTCCTCTCTCCTTCAACCCTCCCCCAAGGTCCCCATGCTCCCAATTTTCTCAGGAGATGTTGTCTTTTTTTTTTACTACCCATGTAGATTAGATCTATGTAAGTCTCTCTTAGGGTCCTCATTGTTGTCTAAGTTCTCTGGGATTGTGGTTTGTAGGCTGGTTTTCTTTGCTTTATGTTTAAAAACCACTTATGAGTGAGTACATGTGATAATTGTCTTTCTGTGTCTATGTTACCTCACTCAAAATGTTGTTTTCTAGCTCCATCCATTTTCCTGCAAAATCCAAGATGTGGTTATTTTTTTTCTGTTGTGTAGTACTCCATTGTGTAAATGTACCACATTTTCTTTATCCGTTCTTCGGTAGAAGGGCATTTAGGTTGTTTCCAGGTTCTGGCTATGACAAACAATGCTGCTATGAACATAGTTGAGCACATGTCCTTGTGGCACGATTGAGCATCCTTTGGATACATACCCAAAAGTGGTATTACTGGGTCTTGAGGAAGGTTGTTTCCTAATTTTCTGAGAAATTGCCACGCTAACATCCAAAGGGGCTGTACCAGCTTGCATTCCCACCAGCAGTGCAGAAGTGTTCCCTTTACCCCACAACCTTTCCAGCATAAGTTGTCATCAGTGTTTTTGATCTTGGCCATTCTTACAGGTGTAAGGTGGAATCTCAGAATTGTTTTGATTTGCATTTCTCTGATGACTAAGGATGTTGAATATTGCCTTTAGTGTCTTTCAGCCATTTTAGATTCCTCTGTTGAGAGTTCTTTGTTTAGGTCTGTACTCCATTTTTTTATTGGATTATTTGTTCTTTTGATGATCAATTTCTTGAGTTCTTTGTATATTTTGGAGATCAGACCTCTGTCTGATATGGGGTTGGTGAAGATCTTTTCCCATTCTGTAGGCTGTCATTTTGTCTTGTTGACTGTGTCCTTTGCTTTACAGAAGCTTTTCAGTTTCAGGAGGTCCCATTTATTAATTGTTTCTATTAGTGTCTGTGCTACTGGGGTTTTATTTAGGAAGTGGTCTCCTGTGCCAATGTATTCAAGTGTACTTCCCACTTTCTCTTCTATAAGTATGCCCAGCTTTTTAAAAATGGTTTCTGGGACTAAACTCAGGTTCCTATGCTTGAATGTCAAATGCTCTAATAATGGAGCGCTCTCTCTCCCTCTCCAGCTCTAAAGGTGGATCCTTTTCGGGGGCTGAGGTGCCATTCCTTGTAATTGGCCACGCGTTCTCACACCATGAAGTAATACATTTGTGTGCAATTGGGTGTGTGCAAGTGTATCTTGAATTCACAAACCTCTTAGTTTTGTTTTACTTTGAGACAGGGTCTCACTGGTTGGGTTGGAGCTCACTATATAGACCAGGCTGTCCTGGAATGCAGAGAGATCCTCCTGCCTCTGCTCCCAAGTCCTGAGATTAAAGGCGTGTGCTACCACACCCAGCCTGAGCCTCTTTTTAAAAGAGCAGCTAAAATCCTATGTAAGCTTTCTCTAACCCTCTGGGGTTTCTCACTCTTTCTCCCATGAGAACCTCCCTCACCCCACCGACCCCCGGCACAGCTGCTGTAGCACCACCATCGTTGCTGAACATTCTTGCTATCTCAGACCCTATCTCCAAAGGCATTGTTCTCTCGTCCTCATCTCCGTCTCCCTCCTCCAGACTTTTCTAGCTTGCAGGCCATGTTGCTCTCTCAAACTCTAACAAAATGTTCCTTGCGCTTCCTCCTGAGCCCATTTTAAATTATTTTAAGAAGGAGACTGAGAACCTACAAAAGGGACCCTTAACTCCCTGGTAACACTGCTAGACCAGAAGCGAGTACCTCTGCTCCTCCGCGAGGGTCAGGAGCGCTGAGCCTGCAGAATCTTTGGTCCCGGATGGCCCTGCCCACTTCAGATGCTCTCCCTGCCTCTAAAGGCAGTCAGTGCTCAAGGGAGCAGGAGATGGCAAGGTGCCAGGCACGAATAATGAATAGCACCCTCATTTCCGTCCGTTGGTTGACTGTTTACACACCACATTGCAGGAATCTGGTGCCTGAGGAAATCTGACTGGCAGCCGGCTCAGGCTCCCTCCCTCCTGTGTGCCTAGCTCAGGAAAAGGCAGAGCTCTTCCCTGCAGACCATCTGGCTCCTTCGCATGCGCTTATTAGGAACAGCAGAGGTGGGTCTGTTAAACCGGGAAGGCATCGCGGGCACAGATGCTGAGTTTATGTGTAAAATATGGCTTCCGGCCAACGCGCTAATCACGGGCGCCTCTGAAGTGCTTCCAATCTTCTGGATGAGGCGGCTCCCGTTCTCGTGTTGTTTGTACAAGCTGGTGGTTAGAGGTGTTGTGTACAAGATATTTGTAGTCATAATTTCTCCAAACAGGTTAAGGCAAACATGATGAGAATCAGCATATTAATGTGCTGTGTTTCAAATTAGAATCATAAACACACTTTCCTCATTGGAGGCCTAATCTGCTAAGAAGAAGCCAGATGTTTAATGACGAAACCATTATTCAGGAGGACCCATCAAAGTAAAACAAATTGTCGTTGTTTAAGGGGAAGGGAACACCTGCCTCCTGCCGGGGAACTTGGACAAACTGCTCCGAGAGGATTTCTGCTTGCGCTGGATTTTCGAGTCTTTTGCTGTTGTTCCGTGATCCTTCCAGAAGAATCATTCGGCAAATGGAAGTCTTTCCAGGATGGGGCTATAGGCCAGCACCACACACTTCCCAGTTCAGAGGCAGCTAATGGGATGAGGTTCAGAGAGAAATTGATCCCTGGCACTTTTGAGATTCCCTTTTACTATAAAGTCCCCCTCTCCTTCATGGCTTTGTTTCTAAGCAAAGAGCTAGGAAGGAACAGGCTGTGGGTGGTATCTGCATCCTTCACCTGTCTTCAGAGCTTGCTGAGGTAGAAGCAGGCTTTACATTCCTCTCCTTCAGGGAAAGCCATTCCTTGAGTAGTTCCCCCCCTCTATATATATTTATTGTGTATATAGTGTTCTGCCTGCATATATGCCTGCAGGCCAGAAGAGGGCACCAGATCTTAATACAGATGGTTGTAAGCCACCATGTGGTTGCTGGGAATTGAACTCAGGACCTCTGGAAGAGCAGTCAGTGCTCTTAACCGCTGAGCCATCTCTCCAGCCCCAAGTAGTTCCTCTCTTTAGGGAGCCGTCCACACTCAAGGGCCCACGGTGTGTCTCCTCCTTTCTATTACCCACTCAACTGTCCCAGCATCCCCTCTCACCCCAGCTCCCCTTCCCTCTTCATTCCTTTTCCTCTCTTCCATTTCCTGTCAGAAATGCATCTTAAAGTGGAGGATGTAGTCCTAGCACCTGTGGGGCTCGGGCAGGAAGGTAAGAAGTTTGAGGTCAGCCTGGGCTAAAAGTGATTATCAGCTGGTTAGAGCTATACAGCAAGACTCTAAGATGTAAAAGAGGTTAAAGAGAAAGAAAGAAAGAAAGAAAGAAAGAAGAAGGAAGGACGGAAGGGGAAGGAAGAAAGGAAGGAAGGAAGGAAGGAAGGAGGAAGGAAAGATGCAAGCAAGCAAGCAATCATACCTTCAGGAGTATGTTCAATTGCTCATTAGACTGAAGAATTCATACAAAAGCAGGAAGATGTTGCCCAGTTGGACACTGTACGGGATTTTACAAAACTTGATGCCATCACACGTCTTATTTACCCAAAATGCCCCAGAGGTATTTTCACGAGGTCTAATTTATGTATTTTTCTAAGTATGCCTGGATGCTGATAGTGTTTGGGAAAGTAAGTCCTTTCAGAATGCCTGAGAGGCTATTCCCCAGATGTCCACCAGGGCTGTTTGGCATGCACCCCATCTTAATAACTACAAACAGAGAGCCATAGTAGCTTGGAGTGGGAAGAATGGGGTTCCTGAGACTGCCCCTCTGCTAGGCACTAGCAGCTGGGTACAGTTGTGAAGGAATCAAAAGAATCATGCCTTCACCTTGGTTCACATAAGGCCTGGAGGGCATTTGCAGCTCAAGGGCGCATTGACTCTGCCACTTCTCTCCTTTATCAAGGACCAAAAGGAAAGCCCCCAGAGGCTCAGTCATTTGTCCTCCTGTAGGAGATACCTCGATGTGTTACTTTCTCAAGTGCGGTGACAAAGACACCTGACAGTCCCCTTCTGAGAGGAAAGGCTAATCTGGGCTCAGACTTTCAGAATATTTTGAAGGCATGGCAGTGTGGGTCACAGCAACTGTGCACACAGTGATAGACCAGGAAAGGAGAGCAAAGCCAGAAGCAAGGGCAGATGTAATCTTCAAAGGTCTTCCCCAGTGACTTACTTCCGCCAGCGGGGCTTCACCACCTACAGGTTCCATAGTCACCTAAGCGGCACAACCAGCTGGGACCAACTGTCCCAAATGTGAGACTGTGGGGGACATTTCCATTCCAAACTGTCACACTTGATGTCTATGAATGGCATCTCCTTTTCTTTGAAATCATTGTGATTTCTCTCTCTGATCCATTTCTCATGTCATTCCCCCCACCTCGCCACCACCCAGTTTCATTTCTTTAGAAGTATGTCTTAGCTGTCCTTTTCATTTTAGTGTGTCATAGCAGGGACCGAGGAAGCTCTGACCCAGGTGCTACCAGCTGCCTGAAGTCTCCCACTAGTACCTTTCCCTTGGTATTATTCTCCTTCTTCCTTTTTAACCATGTAACTGATTACATTCTGTGACAGTACACTTGGCCTGTTTCCGCTCAGAGTGGCTCTAATTGTTTGGGTAGTCATCTGTGTTCCAACTTAAATCTGCTTATTGGTGATGACCATTCATTAGTATTAGGGTGTCAGTTGTGGTTTATGGGGCTAATGAATACTGTGTCCTTAGCACAGTGTTTGATGCAGGGAAACAAGGTGTTCCAGGGTAACCATTTTATCACCTCCATTTAGTGTTGGTTTATGTTTTGATTCTGAGAATTGTACAATAAAAGCCAGCGCATTCACATGGAAGACTTTTGCCTAGCTAAAAGGAACTCCTGTCTCATTTTGGTCCCCAGTCCCCTCCTACTATTTTAAGCTACTGGACACAGTCCTCACATATCAAGACTGGAATTCCTTCACTCATATGGTCTCTTACCTCAAGTAGGTATGTGTGTGCGTGTGTGTGTTTATATGTGCACATATTTGTGAGTGTATACATTTGTGTCTGAATGAATGCATGTGGAGGCCAGAACTTAATGCCAGGGGTCTTCCACAATCGATCTCCCCAATATTTTTTCTTATTTTTATTTTCACGTGTGAAGTGTGTGTATCTATGGATACACGTGTGTACACGTACATGTAGAGGCCCAAGACTGATACTGACAACCACCCTCGATTCTTCCACCTTATTCATCGGGGCAGAGTCTGCCAACCAAATCCAAAGCTTGCTCACAAACCCATAGCTAGTCTCACTAGCCAGCCCGCTATGGGGAAACCCTGTCTATGCCTCCCAAGGCTGAAGTTGAAGGCAAGCCACCATGCCCACGCAGCAATTATGTGGGTTCTGGACATGCAAACTCTGTATGGCACGCGCTTTAACCACTGAGCCGCTTCCCCAGCCCTGCACTGTGGTTTTTGAGACAAGGTTTTTATTAAACCCCAGATCTTGATAATTCAGCTAAACTAGGTGGTTAGCAAACCCTGGCATGCTCCCCTAAGTGCTAGGACTAGGGCCACAAACTGCCGACACTCCACTTCCGGGTAGAGCTGGTGATCCAGTTCAGGTCTTCGTGCTTGCACAGCCACACTTGACTGCCCAAGTCATCCCCTTGGCCCCTAACTTACTTGTGTGGGCACACTCTGTATAGGAGAAGGTAATAGCCACAGAGTGGGTGTGAATGAGGGTTTGTGTAGGTCCATGGCCGTGATGTTTAATTGGGCAGTGATCTTCTGTGGTAAGATTACATGAGTGATCCATACCATGTTTATCTCAGTGGAATAAGCTATAAAGTTTTTATGAAAGTTAAGACACAACATTGATTACATGTAAATACCATCTAATGCATGCCTGTAGCTTATTTTTCTAGTGGTTAAAGACATCTTTCAACTTCACACATGTTGGATTTAGTTGTTGAGCCCTTTTGATGTTTTAGGCTTTATATTTTTGAGAGGGGGCATTCTACATTTCTCTAAGACAGTGGTTCTCAACCTGTGGGTCGAACCTCCTTTGGGGGAGTCAAATGACTGTTTCACAGGGGTTGCCTAAGACCATTGGAAAACACATATATTTACATTATTATTCATAACAGCAGCAAAATTACAGTTATGAAGTAGCAACAAAAATAATTTTATGGTTGGGGGTCACCACAATTGTATTAAAGGGTCGCAGCATTAAGAAGGTTGAGAACCACTGTTCTAAGATGAGGAACCAGGTGGAGGGCTTATTAGAAATGATAAGACGTCTGAGTTGACACAATTGTTCAGATTCTGTCACTTTTGACCTTGGTATCTGCTCCTCCTCAAGACCCCGAGGTCAAGTGCAATTATGGCAGAATTGCCTACATCTTATTGGACCGGATTACTGAATACTTGGGCGAGGGTCCTATGACCTTCCGTGCCCTTTCTTCTATTAGGGAGAATCAACACTCAACAAGCCCCCGCTGTGATGATCTGCAAGCTGGCACAGCTCAACTCAAGATGACAGCTGTTTGGCTGTGAAGCTAGCCCTATCCACCATACATAACAAGCGCCTTTGCCCACTGAGCCATTTTGCCATCTCTTACTGGCCCCCAACAAATTTATCTTAATTGTCACACAAATGAAATGTTTCTTAATTGCTTTGAATATTCAGGTGTCGGTGGACAAGCCAACCTTGGAACTTTCTCTTTGCTGAAATATAGAGCAGGTCTGCGGCTGTAGCCATACTGTGTGCTCTGCATAAGGGATGGCATATTTAACCAACCCTCTTAACTATCTCGATTCATAGCTTGCATCATTCTTTGAGGCTTTAAAGTTTTGAATGATTTTGGAGCATATGTTGGGTGCCTTTACTCTTTCTGCCTCTGAGGGTCCATTTGTCAAATTACCCACTTCACCCTACTTGAGGCCCTGTGGCTTAAGGAAGTTAACGCTCCCATTGAAAGTGAGCAACTTTATTCTGAGCCTTCCACATTAGAAGGATCAGCCCCCAATTTTTTGAATTACTTAAGGATGTGAAAAATATCTTTATTTTCTGTTTGATGACACTTCTTGGTAATGTGAGGAATTATAGAATAATACCTTAGCTTGGGAAGGATTGTACTCTGAAATAAATCAAGTCAGATTCTTAGCTCTTGCCTGTTAAGTACCAGTTTGACATTGGAAATGATCCCAACTTAGTGATTTCGAGAACCCAATGGCCAGCACTATAACCTTCAGCCACTTGAAACCCATTTGGCCGAGGCTGACGAAGAAGCTCATTTAGTTTGGGAGGATTGAGTTTGAAAACCTAAGTCCTATGATAGAATGTCCGCTGTGCAACCTCGGGGTTCAAATCTGTGTTCATTTAAAAGTTAAAAAATCAACTCTTAAATCCCTGCCTCTTTTCTTGATGAAATTTAAGATGGAATAAAAATCATGTTGAGAAGTGACAGAAGACAGACTAGAAGGCTATGTGCCCTAGGAGGCAGCACTGGTTGCTGCGACTGGTCCTGGTTCTGCCTTCTGTGGCTCTGTGACCCTGGAAAAAGGGGTCACCCTCTCTGGGACTATGTCTCCTTAATTGTAGAATGGAAGCTAGAAGTCATGGCTGCCGTGGGATGCTGTCCTCTGAGACAGAGCACAGCCATTGCCAGCGTTAACAGATCAGCTGCGCTCATCTGCAGAAGAGTTACTAAGTTTGGGCCTGTTGGATGTCGGTGCTCCCTGACCACAGGGAATTCGCTAGGCGCTCGCTCCTGCACACAGGGCTTGGGGAGGTGCTGGAGTGTACGGAGGGTGGAGAGTTAGCTGAGGGCTCCACCTATGTGGCTATGGAAAGGCATCATCACCATCAGGGTGAGATTTCTCAGGGGTTTCAAGGCCACTCATGCTCCTGTGAGTAAAGCCAAATAACTTCATTGGTTGGTCAAGCAAGACAAGTGTGGAAGCAAAGGCACTGGAGCCCTCTCTGGAGTGAGGAGCCATTGTTCATGCTTTCAGGCAAGGCTTCAATAATGGTGCTTCTCTCAGAAGGCCAATATGAAGACTAACTGGCTTTTCCATGTGCCTGGCTGGCAGGTAGAAAGAACTTTGGATAGTCTTCAGGAAGTGAAGCAGTTACTGTGGAGTTCAGAAAGCTTTACTTGAATATAACTCTTTTGAGAAAACATTGGTGTGGATACTTACTTTTGTGTTTGTTGTCATATTTTTCTCAAACAGGACCTTCCAAATTAACTGGTTCATTTTTTTTAAAAGACAATTATTTTATATCTATCTATCTATCTACCTACCTACCATCTATTATGTGTGTTTATGGTGCACACATGCATACATTCATCACAACATGTCTATGGGGGTCAGAAGATAAAGTTCTTTGCTTCAATCTGCTTAATCTAGGTGATGGAGCGAGCTCAGGTGGTCAGGCTTGGTGGCAAGTGCCCTTAGCTACTGAACTATCTCACCTGCCGCTTCTCTGACTAGATCTTCCCTTGCTAAAGTCTCCTTGTAAGATAGTTGCATTATCGCTCTCACTTTGACTCAGGTTATAGAATACCCATCCTTATAAAGAATGCTTTTAATAAGTGCTAAAATACAGTGCTATTTTAGGATCTCTATATGATGTATGTTCAATGGGGTTCTCCAGGGCAGGAGTCATTGAGGAGGAGAAGAATTAATTTGTATCCACACATATATTAAACAAGGAATTTATTTCTGCCAAGGAAAACCAAGAGTGTAGACGCTTCCTTGATGAGATTTAATAATTTGTAGAGTGATCCACTGATGAATATTGTCTAGTGTTAGAACAATAAACCCACTGAAATAAGATATATAGCATTCATTAAATACTTCCGATCTGAACAGGGATGTGCATGGTTTATTGTGTTTGATTAGGTGGGCGAGTTTGCTTTCCTTTGCAGCCTCATGTGTTTATCGGAGGTAGAAGAGCTCACTAACATCAAAGGTAGCATCATCATGGGCTGCTCCAACTAGGTCAGGGGAGGGCGAGACGCTGGGCATCCAGAAGTCATGGGTAGAACTCTGAGACATCCAGCACACAAGAACTTTTCCTCACAAAGCCAGCTGAATTTCTTGGAGGAAACAGTTTAGCGTGTGTGTGTGTGTGTGTGTGTGTGTGTGTGTGTGTGTGTAGCTGACCCATTAAGCACTTCAAGAATCCTCCAGTGCTTAGATTACAGATGCAGTGTCCACACCTAACTTTTTTATGTGGGTGTTGGGGATCTGAACTCAGGTTTTCATGCTGTGTGCCAAGTCCTTCACTGACTAAGCCATCTCTCCAACATCAAAGGAGGCACACTTACCAGAGCCACATTTGAACACGCATGCACGCGCGCGCGCGCGCACACACACACACACACACACACACACACA
This sequence comes from Ondatra zibethicus, assembly GCA_004026605.1. NCBI lineage: Eukaryota > Metazoa > Chordata > Mammalia > Rodentia > Cricetidae > Ondatra > Ondatra zibethicus. The sequence goes on along the minus strand of PVIU01000674.1, from coordinate 38,274 downwards.
CACACACTCATGCTTAGTGGTTTGAGGTGGAGGGAGCTGTAAGATGTAAGAAAAGGCAGTTTGGAATTGAGAAGACAAATATGTATTCCTATCTCATAAGGACATTTTAAATGGAGGTTCATATGAAGAGAGTAAGAAAACAAAGGCCTTAGTCAAACTAGAGACTGATTTTACTAAGTTGAAAATGTGGTTCTGCTTCTGACTCTAAAAGATCAGGCAGAGCCCGGTGAGTAAGGGAGAGGCAGGACAGGGGACACCAGAATGGTTGCCTCAGGTGGCTGAAGTGACTGAGGGAAGGTGCCTTGAGAGAGGTAGAGCAGGGATGGAGAGGGCCACCAATGACTGGCAAGGCATGCGCCTGTGTAAGAGAAGGTTTATTCAAGATTATGGATTAAATTGAGAACTCAGTAGGTGTTCTAATTCTCGGTCACTTCTCACATCCACAGTGTCTACTGTTGTTACTTGGGGCTCTTGCTTTACTTACTGCCAGCATGCATTTCTTTTGGTTAACAGTAAATGTTGGACCTTTTATTTTTGTGCACACAGTTCACACATATCTTGAAGTGAGGGGGCATTCTGCTAAAGCTACTCTTGGAATTTTTTTTATAATAATAGAACCAGGAAATAAAATAAAATTTTTGGTTGCAGGGGCTGAAGAGATATCTCAGTGGTTAAAAGCACTGACTTCTCTTCCAATGGATCTAGGTTCTGTTCCCAGCAGCCATAACCATCTGTAACTCCAGTGTCAGGAGATCCAATGGCCTCTTTTTTTTACCTCAATAGATACAAGGCACACAAACATATATGCAGTCAAAAACACGTATAGAATGTAGTTAACTAATAAAACTTCTTGACTGAAACAAGAACCTGACTTATGGTAACCCAGAGAAAGCTCAATGAACACCACCACTTCAGCAGACTCTTCATTGACCATGGTATTATAAATCATATAAGGGTCACCCCATCTTCCATCCCATCCCATCCCATAGTTATCAAGTGGTAGGTCTCCAAGCAGGACCCCCAAAATGGCAGTGATGGATGGCAAGATTTTAGGGTGATGGTCAAGATCCCACCAGGGTGTGGCTTTGCTAGGAGACTTGGTTTTGCTCAGAATGATTTCTCGGGAAACCCCGGATGGCTGGCTGAGCACCCCTGACTGCCGTGGTTGCACCTGAATGCTCTTGGCTGAGGCAGTTGGCATCTGAGCGCTTCTGACCACAGCTAATATATCTCCAAAGTCCCTGTGGTAACCCACCTGGCTATTCCAGTGACTGAGCTATCCTCCCCACCACCCCATTTGCCCCTACATAACCCAGTAAACTTCCCAAGCCGGGCACTGTTCTCTGCTATCTGAGGTGGCCTGCCAGTTTCTTATCAAAGCTACTATTTCTTTCCCACTGAGTTTGGCTATGTTCGATTGCGTCTTGCTCTTCCTCCTCACACTGAGTGTACCCGGTGGTGGGCTGGAGGTCCTTTATAGTCTCTCAGAGCTTGGGATGACATTGGCCGTGATGGGAATCTTCACACCATGGCAACTGGAAGTCATTATGAGTCAGGGTTTTCACCACTCCTGGGAAGGTGGTGGTTAAATGATTGTAGGCACACATGTGCCTCATGAACAGGGCACTGTACAAGGCACTGTTACGGAGATCCAAATAGGAGTTGCTTATGGAATCCTTTGGAGCCATGGGCATGTTAATCACCCAGCAGAGCTGATGCTGTCTGATCTGCCTTGATATGCGGTTGCTGGCGGGAGTGGCGACTACAGCATGTGCTGTATAGATGACTAGACTTGAAGCTTCCTGGAGGTGAGATGGGGCTATAGCTCGCAGTTCAGTGTCCAGCAGCTAACTCCATCTAATATATATCTCCATGAGATATGTATTGATATACATGAGGTAATACACATACACACACATACATGATAAATTCCTTGAAGGAAATAAACATGTCTGTCTGATTTTTGTCACACTAATTCTTGGTAGTTGTGATGAATAGTAGAGCTCAATAAGTATTTGGTGATGCAAATATACAAGTTATCTTGTGCCCATGGATTGAACTCTAAAAATGCTACTTTTTATATGCCTAATCAGTTGCTTACGAATTTCAAGGGGATCAGCCCTCTGTCTGATGTGGGGTTGGTGAAGATCTTTTCCCATTCTGTAGGCTGCCATTTTGTCTTGTTGACTGTGTCCTTTGCTTTACAGAAGCTTCTCAGTTTCAGGAGGTCCCATTTATTAATATTTTCTCTCAGTGTCTGTGCTACTGGGGTTTTATTTAGGAAGTGGTCTCCTGTGCCAATGCATTCAAGTATACTTCCCACTTTCTCTTCTATGAGGTTCAGTGTGGTTGGTTTTATGTTGAGGTCTTTGATCCATTTGGACTTGAGTTTTGTGCATGGCGATAGATATGGATCTATTTTCATTCTTCTACATGTTGATATCCAGTTATGCCAGAACCATTTGTTGAATTGCTTTCTTTTTTCCATTTTATATTTTTTACTTCTTTGTCAAAAATCAGGTGTTTGTAGGTGTGTGGATTAATATCTGGGTCTTCAATTCATTCCATTGGTTCTCCTGTCTGTTTTTATTTCAATACCTGGCTGTTTTCAGTACTGTAACTCTGTAGTAGAGTTTGAAGTCAGGGATTGTGATGCCTCCAAAAGTTTCTTTATTGTACAGGATTGTTTTGGTTATCCTGGGCTTTTTGCTTTTCCATATGAAGTTGAGTATTGTTCTTTCAAGGTCTGTGGAGAATTTTGTTAGGATTTTTCTGGGCATTGCATTGAATGTGTAGATTGCTTTTGGTAAGATTGCCATTTTTATTATGTTAATTCTACCTACCCAAGAGCATGGGATCTCTAAAATATACAAAGAACTAAAAAAACTGGTCATCAAAAGAACAAATAATCCAATAAAAAATGTGGTACAGACCTAAACAGAGAACTCTCAACAGAGAAATCTAAAATGGCTGAAAGACACTTAAGGAAATGCTCAACATATTTAGCTATCAGAGAAATATGAGTCAAAACAACTCTGAGATTCTATCTTATACCTGTCAGAATGGCCAAGATCAAAAACACTGATGACAACTTATGCTGGAGAGGATATGGGGTAAAGGGAACTCCTCCATTGCTGGTGGAAGTGCAAACTGGTACAGCTGCCTTAGATATCAGTATGGCAATTTCTCAGAAAATTAGGAAACAACCTATCTCAAGACCCAGCAATATCATTTTTGGGTATATACCCAAGGACATGTGCTCAACTATGTTCATAGCAGCATTGTTTATAGTAGCTAGAACCTGGAAACAACCTAAATACCCCTCGACCAAAGAATGGATAAAGAAAATGTGGTACGTTTACACAATGGAGTACTATACAGAGGGAAAAAATAATGATATTTTGAAATTTGGAGGCAAATGGATGGAGCTAGAAAACATCATATTGAGTGCAGTATCCCAGACACAGGAAGACAAATATCATATGTACTTACTTATAAGTGACTTTTAGACACAAAGCAAAGAAAAGAGCTGAACAGCCAATAGTAAGGTAGAAGAAAGGATAAGTGGGGCTAGTAGGCAGAGAGTAAAAATAGAAGGTGAAATCTGGGAGGAGGAGAGAGGAGCAAGTTCTGGAAGGGGGAAAAGGAGCAAGAAAAGGAGAAGGGGCAAGATAGAACAAGAAGAGGAGGACACGAGGGGCCAGCCACCCAGCCACCCAGCCACCCAGCCACCCAGCCACCCAGCCACCCAGCCAGTCATGGAATAAGAATAAAAGTAAGATATACAGAAGTAAGAAAAGAAAAAAGCCCAGAGGCAAAAGGTAAATGGGTTAATTTAAGTTAAAAAAAAAGCTGGCTAGAAATAAGTCAAACTAAGGCCGGGCATTCATAAGAAGTAATAGTTTCCGTCTGTGATTTATTCAGGAGCTGGGTGCCGGGTCCCTAAAAAAGCCAAAAGAGTCCAAAGAGTCAAAGAGTAAAAGACAAACCAACAACACTAGTTTGTAGCTTGACTAGAATGCATATAGAATTTATGCTATTCTGTAAATTGTATTTCCCTTTTACTCTGTATTTCTTAATGAAACAATAAGAAAACATAAAAAGCAATAAGATGATTGGGGGTTTGTTTTTGTTCTGAGGCTGGGTGAACAGAATGTGGCCTCACTCCTGTTTCTTCAGTAGTATGGAGAGGCATCTCTGCGGGTGACCACTGAACAAGTCTTTTTAAAAGATCTTAAGATTCAGTGGCAAAATGTCTTAACATTTTCACTTTAAGGTCTAAGGAGGGGATTCCAGGAGATACCATGTTTACATTTAATGGCAAATTATGTTTTAAGTAAAGATTTCAGAAGAGTTTTTTTTTTAAAAAAAGAATTTCAAGGAGACCCCCCCTCCCTGAATTTTCCCTTCATTTGTATCTATGGGACTTTTCCTAGGGATGGCAGGAAGGTGGAATCAAGGCAGGTAAGCTGGTTTTTGTGTGTTTGTTTTGCTAAGAGACAGGGACTTGGATTGAAAGGTTTTGGAAACCATATTGTTCACATTCTTATTGCCTCTGCCTCTTCAGTCCTGCAGAAGAGATGCAGATGGCTACTGTTTTCCTGATCCAGTCTCACCTGGCTAGAGGCTTTGTAAACAGACTTTCTTTGGGCCACCAGTTCACAAAAAATGACACAGAGACTTATTATTAATGATGAAAGCTTGTTTCTAACTAGCTAGTATAGCTTAAATTAACCCATTTCTATTCATCTGTGTGCTGTCATGTGGCCCATGGCTTTTACTTCTTCTTCTGCACGTCCTGTTTCCTCTCTCTGTCTGGTGACTCGGCCTTTCTTCTTCCCTGAGACCTCTCTGTCTGTAGAAGTCCTGCCTAACCTCTTCCTGCCTGGCTATTGGCCATTAGTTCTTTATTAAACCATTCACAGTAACACATCTTCACACAGTGTAAAGGAATATTCTGCAACAAGGCTTTCCTGATTCTCCGCACCCCTTGCTGTCTTTGAGGCCACACTACTTTGGACACTCAGACATTCAGAAGCCCTAGTGAGTAATCAGCCCTTGAGGTGGTAGCAAGCATCTCAAAGGTGGCTGCCCTAAGTTGTCCACTGTCCAACAGGCTGGATCATAATGGATGGACTCTCTGTGACTCAGCTTTCCGGGATCCTTTCTTCTGATCCATACACAAGAGCTTCATTGGTAGCAGGTACTATCTTATTCTCTATGGAACTCTTAAGAAAAACGAGGGCTTGGATTCCTTCCTGTTGTGTGCTCTGGCTACTTTGGATAGGCCAGGCTTCACTTCGAAGTGAGGACTGTAGGGAGCAATAGGTAGAGCTACAGTTGCTGATGACTCACATCAAATTACAAACCCACTGAGCCTATAATTTTCCCAATTTTGGGCTTCTTGTGAAGTTCCCACAGAGAGGAAATTAGATGTAAAGCTATCTGATTGAGCCAGGCCACTCGATAGCAAGACAACCAGCCGTTCGCTTGTGTGACAGTCAAAAGCTTAGCTCACATCTAAGACCAAGGTCCCCCATCTCAGCTGCCATGAGTCTTACAACTCTTCCAATAGCTGCTCTCCTCTCAATGTGTTTTATAGACTAAGCCCATAAGGGATGGGGTGTGGCTCATTCAGCAAAGTACTTGGCACACAGCATGAAGACCTGAGTTTGATTCCTAATATCAAACTCTGATGTGAAGGTCCTTATAACCTCAGCCTGGGGAGGCAGAAAGAGAAGGATGCCATGAGGCTAGCCTACCCATCAGATTAGCCACATCGGCACACTCCAGATCTCAGTGAGAGAGCCTGCTTCAAAGGAACAAGGTGAATAGCACCTGAGGAGTGATCCCTTGGGTTGACCTCTGGTGTCCACAATCACTTTTGCAAGCAAGTCCCACCCACCAGCAATGCCCATAGCCACCAAAAAATCCTCTTGAAGTTTAGTGTTTCTTGTTAAGTGAAGAAAAGAGGCCCACTGGGGAGGGACAAACGAGACACCATGCTTTAGGCAGGAGAATGTGTGCATGTGTATTTCAGGAACACTGTCCTTAAATCACAGTGGAAAAATAACACAAGGCTCTTTGACAGAGTCTTATCTCTTGCGGCCCTGTCTGTAACCTCAGTTACAGTGGTGTGGGGTTAGTGTGCTCATACTTTAGGTGGCGGAGGCATGAAGAGTACTGGAAGCTGATATCCTGACTCTCTGGTCCTAAGTTCCAGTGTTGCCAGAACTAACTCAGTTTACACCATGCCTGCCACTCTCTACATTCCCCACTTTCATCCTCTGTCTTTTCAGACTTAAAGGCGCCAAGAAGTTTAGCCATCTGTGCTGTGGGACATTGGTCTGTATCCTGTCAATTATATCTTAAATAAATGCTGATTGGCCAGTAGCCAGGCAGGAAGTATAGGTGGGACAACCAGACAGGAAGTAGAGGTGGGTCAAGGAGAACAGGGGAATTCTGGGAAGAGGACGCAGTCCTTGCCCAGCCACAGAAAAAGCAAGATGTGACTGCCTCACTGAAAAAGGTACTGAGCCATGTGGCTAACATAGACAAGAATAATGAGCTAATATATGTTATACGAGTTAATAAGAAGTCTGAGCTAATGGGCCAATCAGTTTATAACTGTGTGTGATTTCTTTGGGACTTAATGATAGTAGGAACCAGGCAGCACAAGGACCGGGTGGGACAGAAACCTCAGTCAACACATCTGGAGATCTCTATCCTTTTTCTTGCTGTAACCAGCTTCTCAGGACCCATCCTCTCTCTGTGTACGTGTGTATATCTCTCTGTGTGTCTCTGTCTTTGTCTGAGTGCCCCCCCCCCGTGTGTGTGTGTGTCTGTGTTGATCAAAGGCTAACTTCAGGCACCATTCCTCAGGAGCCATCCACCTGATTTCTTTGAGACAAGGTTTTTAAATGACCTGGGGCTCATCAAAATAGTCTAGACTGGTTGGTTGACCATCACCAGGGGTCTGTCTGTTTCCATTTCTCCAGCTCTGGGGTTATAACTATGAGACACACCATACCTGGCTTTTTTTTTTTTTCATTTAACATGGGTTCTGAGGATCTGAACTCAGGATTTCACTGAGCACTTCACTTACTGAGCCATCTCTACAGTCCCTAACTTTATTATTTCCCATGATTCCTAGTCCTTCCTCCCATCTTGAGGTTGCTGTTAAGTGGGGGTACAAACATCCCTATTCAGGTATCTTCAAGTATCTTAAAGGCAGCCCTCCTGAAAGAAGGGCAGGAGTCTTAAATGGCCCTCTCAGCTTCGAAGCAGAGATTTTCAGAAACAAAAACCTTTTCAAACGATCCACATTCTTGTGCCATCTAAATTGGGTACCAGAACAGCGGGCTTTGAGGAAACAATTTTCACCGAAGAAGTTTAGATGAGGAGGCCAATAAAACTGGCATTCGTCTAGTCTTACACCTTGAACCATGCCTGAGCACCTTGAATCATGTCTTACATCAAGTCTTACACTTTGAACCATGCCTTGGAACATGGCTGAGCACACTCCACCAGGAGGGACGCTTGGAGTGTGCCATTCTGTATTCTTCCTCAGCTACTTGTCTCAGGTTTGGATGAAAACTGGGCTGGAGCTCAGTCATTTATCTTTTCTTCATACAAGATAGAATACATATATGTATATTCAGATATATATATATGGATATATATGTAGATAGATAGATGGATAGATGGATGGATAGGTAGGTAGGTAGATAGATAGATAGATAGATAGATAGATAGATAGATAGATAGATAGATAGATAGGTGGATGGGTCGGTGGGTGGGTAGATGGATGGATGGATGGGTAGATAGGTAGATAGATAGATAGATAGATAGATAGATAGATAGATAGATAGAAAAAACTTCCAGGATAGATTGAAATTCTAGCTAAGAAAACTTAAGAATCCCAATTTAATTCACCTACTTTCTTGGAGAGATCTTCTCTTGTGGTTGGATCTAATTCTTAATTTCCTTCAAGTTTTCTTCTGTAGTATTAAGTTGTGTTAATGGAATGTGATTTTCCCAACAGACAACACAGAACCTAACAGTTTATGTGACCCATATCAGATTTTGCTGTTAAATATTGAGGAAAACGGGTCACATTCAGACCTGTTTCTATACATGCAGAAAATGTGGGTTCTATCTTTACTGTCACTCATGATGACTTGTGCTGTGAAAAGATAAACTTTTACACATTTCTTTACTAGAAATGCTTATTTGCTCCCAGGGAACTGGGATGAAGAATATCAAAGGTCATCTTTCAGGTAGCTCCGCCAGCATGCACGTAAAAAGAAGCTAAATTCTTCCCTTTCCGTTCAGCCCCAGGTTGACATTCCATCTGAATGCAGCTGGAGACTGGAGACTATAGATAAGAAGCATGGGACCTGCAATGGTACTGAGCACTGGGTGGTCAGTACATGACTGCGAGTGGCTGGGAGGAATCCACTTCCTGGGCTGTTGATACTGAAGGAATGGGAAGAGGAGAGGGTGTGTGCACACTTAACAAACACTTTTTAAAAGCAGGCAATCAATGATCTAGGTCAGTATTTACCCCATCCCTGCTTTTGTTGGCCTATGGGATGGGGATTATTGAAACTATGAGTGTTCAGGGTGCTTAGTCAACCAGTCAAAATTCCAGAACACTTATTTGTTAGGATATTTTAAATGTCTTCTTTCCCCTTCTCCTTCTTTCCTCCCCCACTTTTTTTCTAAGACTGGGTCTCATGGAGCCTAGGCTGGCCTCAAACTTACTATGTAATTGAAGATGAATGCACACGTACATGTGTGTGTGTGTGTCTGTTTGGTGTACCTCCCATGCACATGTGAGGAGGTCAGAGCACAGTCTCAGGCATTTGTCTTGACCTTCCACTGTGTTTGAGACAGGGCCTCTCTCTTCTTCACCACTGTTCCATGAGTTTCCCATGATTCTTCTGTTCCCATCTCCCAAAAGGATAGCTCTGGGGTTACAGGTATGCACTCTTCTACATATGATTTTTATGTGGGTTCTGGATGTTATGAATATGGAACAAGTTGGGACCTTGGTGGGTGAGGGCCACAGGTGGAAGACAAATATGCCATGCAGACAGAGTTTGAGAGTGGAGTTTACTGAGATAAAGGGAATGGGGGAGGAAAGAGAGAATGGGAGGGAGAGAAAGAGAGAGAGACAGAGACAGAGAGACAGAGAGAGGGAGGGAGGCAGAGAGAGAGAGGGGAAGAGAAAGAAAAAGAGAGAGACAGAGAGAGATAGAAAGCTTCCTCCTCAGAGAAATGGCAGAAAGGAAGAGAGTGAGAGTAGGCGGGGCTTGTCTCTTAAAGGGACCTTTTGCACCTGCATAGAGACTAGGACCCTGGGCTGGCCAGGTTACTGCCTGGTGCATCCCACCAGATGACAGGACAGGCCAGCATAATGCCTGAAATCTAACACAGGAGACCCAACCTCGGATTGTCAGGCTTGCACGCCAAGAAAGAGCTTTTACTCCCTGTACCATCTCCCCAACCTGATTTTGCACTTCTGATCCTCCTGCCCCACCTCCCAGGTGCTTGGGTTACAAGTGAATACCACTATGCCATGTTTAAGTGGTGCTAGGGATTGAGCCCAGAGCATCCCGAATGCCAGGCAAGCACTCTGCCAGCTGAGCCATGCCTCCAGCCCTAGGATGTGTTTCTTAAAAACAACACACTTGGTTGTGGTTTTGAACATGGTATTTGAGCTTTAACCTAGCATGGGGGTCTCTACAGGGTTTCTGTTTTGCATCATGATTAACATTCTTTTGTAGAAAATTCAGACAGCCCTCACATAGCTTCCGCCGCCTCCCCTGCCGCTGTCTGCTCTGAAGCACGGCTCCCACTTCCACACAAGTTTAAGCAAAGAAAAAAAATATTTTGAACAAAGAAGTTTGAAAATGAGGAAGGAAAAGCAGTAGACACTTGAAACCCCAAATCCTGTTTCTGCAACTCATTGTATTAAATTCTTCACTACTAGAAATATAAAATTATGAACTCTTTAAGGAAACTGGCAGGAACTGCTTTGAAGACCAATAGGATTCATTTCTATTCTGGTCCACAGTCTTCTAGTTACCCCCAAATCCCTTTCTTTCCCCTTTGCTCCTTTTGAGAGCCAAATCAGCTGTCATTTTATTATGCCACAGTCATACAGACCTTTGCTTGAATTTTAACTATATATATATGTATGTATGTATGTCTGTCTATCTATCTATCTATCTATCTATCTATCTATCTATCTATCTATCTATCTATCTATATGCAGCTAAGAAATTAATACAGATAGGAAAAAAGGGAATAGAAAGTGGGGCTGGGATGTTCTTCTTTTGAAATACTTACTTCTCTGGGGCCCAGGACAGCTTGGATATACTGCTGCCTTGAAAGGCTCAATAGAAGTCAGTTATAGGGTAGGCTTAAGTTTCTGTTTAGGCTAAGGCAATACCTGGTTCCAGGAAAGACCACAAACTGACACGACCCAGGCACCACCCAGGAACGGGGCAATCAGCATCCAAGGGGAAAATACTTGGTTCCAAAGGAAATACCTATCATTCCAACTGTTGTAGATGGGATCACCAGATGCCTTAGCCCAGAGTGTACCTATCCCCTTTTACCAAGACACCTCTAGAAAATTGTCAGCCAATCAGGGGTCCTACATCTTAGAAATCCCTTCACCCCCAACCTCTACTAGACAAAAACCCTACCCTGCCCAGGCTTGGCACTCTCTGATCATACCACTGCATTGGACACACGGAGAATCCAAGCTCCAGCTTGAAGAAAGTCTTTGCTTTTGCATATGAGTTCAGACTCCATGGTGGTTTGGGGAGACCTCATGAAGAACAACAACCATCTTTAATTCCAGTCTTAGGGGACCCAACATCCTCTCTGGGCTGCACAGGCACCACACACAGGTACACAGACATACATGCAGGTAAAACATCCATTCACACACACAAATAAGTTTTGTGTTATAGGTCTGAAAAGACATAGATTAGCATGTTTTATAAAATAACATTTCTGCAAAGATACTTGTATAGGGGAACTACCACATGTACAGAGAATGCAGGATGGGAGATCACAGAAGCTCTTGTGGGAGAGAAGAGTAACTGAGACAGAGGTTAGACTGCCTGTTTTACTTAAGTTGTTAACCACCCCAGTGGAAAATGGATTCAGGTACGTTTTGCTAAGGAGACATTAGGAAGTCCTGATTCCTCATGCTCAGAATCTAGTTTTCCAGGATCATTTATTAAAAGTTAAGTTTAAAGGTCTGTGGAGATGGCTCAGTAGATAGGAGTGTTTGCTCTGTGAGCATGAGGACCTGAGATCAAATTGCTAGCATCACTTTAAAAGGCCAGTTGTGGCTGCAAGTGCCTGGAACTCAGCACTAGGATTAGAGGTAGGCGGATCCCAAGTGCTCACTATCCAGGCAGCTGAGCCTAAGAGGTGAGCGTCTGGTTCAGTGAGGGACTCGGTCTCAAGTCAACGAGTCAGAGGATGGGAGAGCTTGTAAGCCAGCCAAGAGGATCTGGGAGGCTTTTGTGTCGTCTTTGCATGCTCTCTCCTCCTTTCACAGAGGCTGTGTATCAGATGTTTCCATTGCGGTTCAGAACAGTAGCAAAATTCCATTTATGAAATAGCACTGAAATCATTCTGCTTCAGAGGCACCACAACTGAGGAACTGCATTGAAGGGTCGCAGCATTAGGAAGGTTGAAAACCGCTGCTTTAAGGGGTGAGATGATTGGGCTGAGATGTTCCAAGGGTTTAGGATGATCTAGAAAAATCTAAGAGGTCCCCTTGTTCAGACTTTGGTAGTCGCTCCCTCTCTACAGACAGGATAAAGTTTGACTGACCTACTCCTTTGTATACTTATGGGCACACCTACCTGCACATACATGCGTGCGCGAGCACACGCATGCATGTGCGTGCATACACACACACACACACACACTCTTAATCCGAGTTGGGGCAATTCTATTTGACAGGCCTTTGATGCTTCTGTTATATTTTGTCTTGTTAATTTTAATATATTCAGTTTTTTCTGACCCTTACTAATTCATGCCACCAGGAAATTAGTTAAAGATGCTTTGTCTACCCTCATCTTGTCTCATAGAATTGCTAAGGAGACAGGGCCAGGCACAGAACTGGTGCCCACTCTGGAGGTCTTCCCTGCAGACTGACCTTGCTCTGTTAGTATGAGGTTCAACTAGACCACACTTCTAACATTGTGCTGTCACCACTACTGTATAATCAATCACAGAACAGTCAACTACTGAAGGCGCCCATGCTGGGGACCTCATCCATGACTGTCATGGAGCGGCAAACCAATTGTTATAAACCAAGGAAGCAGAAAGGCATACTGGTCCTTGAAGAAATTATTCAGGCCAGACACTGAGAACAGAAGTGCTGCATGCAAGGGAAAGTGAGAAAATTGTTTCTTGGGCATTAGGACTCCGAATCCAACATGGTGTTTGCTGGTCATCTCTGCTGAGTGCTGAGATTATAGGTGTGCACCACCATGCCCAGTTTATGTGGTACTGAGGATGGATAACTTTGTGCATGCTAGGTAAGCCCTTTACCCACTGAGAAACACCCTCAGCCCTTAAAACAGCGGTTCTCAACTTAGGGCTCACAACCCCTTTGGTGGGCAAATGACCCTTTCACAGAGGCTGTGTATCAGATGTTTCCATTGCGGTTCAGAACAGTAGCAAAATTCCATTTATGAAATAGCACTGAAATCATTCTGCTTCGGAGGCACCACAACTGAGGAACTGCATTGAAGGGTCGCAGCATTAGGAAGGTTGAAAACCGCTGCTTTAAGGGGTGAGATGATTGGGCTGAGATGTTCCAAGGGTTTAGGATGATCTAGAAAAATCTAAGAGGTCCCCTTGTTCAGACTTTGGTAGTCGCTCCCTCTCTACAGACAGGATAAAGTTTGACTGACCTTGCCCAGTTGCTGTACATGAATGAATTCTGCCCATGACCCTCCTCATCTTATCTTGTCCTGTTTTCTCTGTAGCTCACTGTCTAGCTAATTTAAAGTTGCACTGAACCTTGTTTTCAAGAAGTTATTATGTCAGCTATTTTTTAAAAATCTTTGATTCCTTTTTATTAGAATCTTCTTGTCCCTGTGAGTAAACTGCTGTTTCTCTCTTGGGGCCTCAGTCCAAGGGTCACGTAGTCTGTGGAGCATGCAAAGACGACACAAAAGCCTCCCAGATCCTCTTGGCTGGCTTACAAGCTCTCCCTGATGCACAGATGAAACCACATCTGCCACCGTTTCGGTGTCTTTGAACCCTCACTTTTCACAAAGTGTCTGGGAAGGTGCTTACAGAAGGGAGGTCAGCTAAGCTTAGCACTCAGGAAGCTCTGAGGAGAGAGGCAAGTGTTCTGTGTAGAGCTGGAAGCCAGGCTCAAGGCAAGCTCCCCATCCATGATTGCTCTGGATGGATCTCCCCCATCTGCAGCAAAAGCCACTGGTGTCCAGCTTTATCCATTCTCCTTATCCTTCCTTGATAAATGAGCTCACCCAGGCATGTGGTTTCCTACCCTGGTACATGTATCTTTGACAGTGTCTTGTGCAATATACACAAGTAGCAAGAGTCTCACCAGTGAGATGTAAGAGGCAGATAAGTGTGCTGATTTCTAGTCCTGTCTTTAAAAATTGTGAAACACACTGTAAAGGTTACTATCGATTGTCAAGCTCATGGGACTTAGAGATATCATGTCCCCTCCCCGACACCAAGAAAAAATCTCTGGGCATGTTTGTAAGGGAGTTTCTGAACTAGGCTAATAGAAGGGGAAGGATCACCCTAAGCACGGATGGAACCGCCCCATGGGCTGGGGTACTGGACTGAATAAAAAGGAAGAAGCAAAATGAAACACCAGGCTTCATCTCTGTCTGCTGCCTGGTTGTAGATACGATGTGACCAGCCTCCTTGAGCTCTACGACCTTGCTTTCCCTAGTGTGGTGGACTATCATCTTGAAACGTGAGCCAAAAATAAACACTTCCTTCTGTAAAGTTCTTCCCCCCCCCTCCAGGTATTTTATCCCAGCAAGGAGAAAAGTAACCCATACACACAATTCTCCTAAACATCACCCTCCTTTGACTGCCTGTCCTGACATGTGATGGAGTGTGGGAGGGCTGTGGACTTAGCGAGGGAGACACTGGGTGGAAAATGGCAGAGCTTTCCACTAAAGCCTAGAAAGCCCTAGACCCCCAGCTCACAGAGTACCCACACAGAGAATCAGCCATCTTGTCAACCCTGAAGTGGTTTTAAAACTCTATCGATATGGTAGCCAACTAATCACTGTATTTGATAGAAGAAACCTACTTGGCATGTGTATTGATAGCCTCCCTGTGCTGAATAGTTTTTGTCTACTTGCCATAAGCTATAGTCGTCTGAGAAGTGAGACCCTCAATAGAGAGAATGCCCCAACCAGATTGACCTGCGGGCAAGCCTGTGGCTCATTTTCTTGATTGATGATTGAGGTAGAAGGGTCCAGCTCCCTGTAGATGATGTCATTCCTGAGCTGGTGGTCCTGGGTTGTGTAAAAAAGCAGGCTAAGCAAGCCATGGGGAACAAGTTATTAGGCATCCTCCTCCATGGTTTCTTCATCAGTTCCTGCCTCCAGGCTCCTGCCCTGATTCCCTTTGATGATGGATTGGGATGTGGAGCTGTAAGGTCAAACAAGCCCGTTTCTTCCCAAGTTGCTTTTGGTCGTGGTGTTTATCACAGCAACAGAAACCCTAACTAAGACACCCGTTTTACCACATTAAAAGTAACTGCAGTGCTGGGCTAGAGGCTATGATCACAACCCAAAATAACTGTGGTGTTGGGTGCAGTGGCGCATGCCCATAATCACAGTGCTCGGGTGCCCAAGAGTTGTGGCCGGTATGGGCTACTCAGCTAAATCTTGTCAAATGAAACTTTAAAATATATACAACCGAATGCCTCATGCCATCTTCATTTTTTTTCTGAGTATAAGTTGTTACACTTGCAGTTAAAAATGCATCTCAATTTTTAGAGATTTAATTTTTAATTTAAAATTTTGCATATATGTGTGTGGGTGTGTTCCTGTAAGTGCAGTGCCCACAGAGACAGGAAGAGGGCATAGATCCCTGGAGCTGGAGTTACAGGCAGTTGGCAGCCACCAGACGTGTGTGCTTGGAACCAAACTCTGGTCTTTTGTAAGAGCAGTAAGCACTCTTACCCACTGGGCCATCTCTCGAGTCCCTGGTCTCATTTTTTTCCTCTCAGAAGTAAATTCTATTCTGATTCTGTGTTTATCAATGCATGTGTTATTTTATACTTTTAACTACATATTTATGTGCTTCTGAACATATGTAACATCTTGTGCTTAACTTTATTTTAAAACAGCAAAATATTTTTTTCAAATCAATATTTAGTTTTTAAGGTTTGTTTAAGCAGATCTGTAAATGGATGGCTGAATATTTGAAGTACTATGCCATACTTTACCGTATCAATACTTTTAAGCAGTTCGTTCATAGATGAACTTTGATAATTGTTTCTAAATTTTTATCTATTAGGTAAATAATTTTGGTAAATTATTACCAAAAAGTGACCTCTTCTTGAATGTAAAACATGCCTAGAGGCAGTTGGACTTTGCAGCATACATGGTTCCAATTTTACACTATTGCTCTCCAAAGTACATTGGAATAAAAACAATCCATGTTCCCATTAACACTGCTCCATGTCAATATGTGATATTGGTAGGCATTTTGTTGTCAGTTTGATGACACAAAATTTTAAATTTGCATTTTCTCTTTTCCCTTTGTGTGCATGTGCCATGTGCATGTGTGCATTCATATTTTTGCATGTGTATAGGAGCACATGTGAGTAGATGCACATGTACCTGTATGCCTGTGCATTGGTGGCCCAAAGTTGATGTTGGGGATCATCTTTGATGCTCTTCCACCTGATTTATTGAGCCAGGGTCTCTCAATCAAACCCAGAGCTCATGCATGTGTCTAGCTTTGCTAGCCAGCTTGCTCTGGGATCCCCTATTCCTGCCTTCTTGGGCTGGAATTACAGGCAGGCCACCACACTCAGCTGGCATTTATGTGGGTTCTGGGAATCCAACTTCTGGTCCTCCTATTTGCATGTCAAACTCATCTTCCCAACCTCCAAATGTACATTTTAAAAATTACTACTAAATTTAATCATTATTTTATTTGTTTTATCATTCTGTTGTCGTCTGTGAGCTGATGTTTTCCTTTCTTGTTGGCTTGAGAGTATTTTAAAGAAAAATATGGCATTTATTGAAGCCTGCCAACTTTGTTTTTGAAAGTGTTTTTCTAATTTGTATCTTGCATTTGTAGTTTAGCTCATTGTATCTTTTATTATGAAAAGTTAAAATATTAGCATAGGCAAATTAATTTGTTGTCTTCCAATAATGATTTCCATTTGTTAGGTCATTTGTCATAAATGTTTCTGCACCCCAGTGCCATGTTAGATATTAACTGTAGAGAGCTTTGTACTATGTAATGTTTCTGCAAATCTAAAACCTTAAAGATTTAGTTTGATTTTTCTCTCTCTCCATCCCCCTCCCCATTTGTGTGTGTGTGTGTGTGTGTGTGTGTGTGCACTATGTGAGTGTAGGTGCCTACAAGGCCAGATAAAGGTGCTGGACCTCTTGGAGCTGTAATTGTAGGCAGTTGTGAATGGCCTGATGTGGGAGCTGGCGACGGATCCCAGATCCTCTGGAAGAGCACATGCTCTTAATCACTGAGCCATCTCCCCAACCCCTAAAAATTTAAAACTAAAACAATTTATGGTTGGGGGTGTTGCTCAGTGGTAGAGCCCTTGTTTAGCATGTGCAAGGCCTGGGTTCAGTCCTTGGCACCATAAGAGCAATAATCACAGTTTACTTTAAATATCACTGTGGTTGGCTTATTTTAAAATGAGAAGTGACAAAATTAAAAGTCTTATTAGAGAATGAAGTATTAACAAGTCATTGAATGGAAATTATCCAAACAAACTTATAAAAATTGAAATGAAAGAATTAAAGGATTATTTTTATTTGTGTGTGCTTGTGTGCTATGTAAGTGCAACTGTGTGCAGGTATTGTGGAAAGCAGGAGTGGGTGTTGGGGTGGCTCACTTATTATTGTTCAGTGGTTTCGTCCATTATTACCATGCTGGGACATGGTGTTGTGCAGGCAGATATACTACTGAGAGTCCTACATCTTGCAGACAACAGGAAGTAGTCTGAGACATTGGGAGGTTATCTTGAGCATATATGAGATCTCAAAGCCCACCTCCACAGTGGCACACTTCCTCCAACAAGACCACACCTACTCCAATAAGACCACGCCTCCTAATAGTGCCACTCCCTTTGGGGGCCATTTTCTTTCAAACCACCATAGTTACTTAATACACAGATCAAAAGTCTTAAACTTGTGGGATACCAACAGTAGACTTTAAGCAGTGGATTTTAGTTATTATTATTATTATTTAGTCTTAAAGTGCTGAAAATATGCAACTGATAAGTGCTCAGTCCTAAGTGAGACATCTGTATTGCTTCCTCCCAGGCTCAAGGAACATCCTGGAAGAGGGGAGTGGAAAGAACGTGAAACCCGAGAAAGGAGAGGAGTATTGTGGAATTCTGGTTTCTGAAATGTTGTGGCATTGTGATCATGAACACATGGCAAGTATACCAGCATGTATATACCCAAAAGATAGGAAGTAGGAAGGAGAATAACTGGGAAGAAGGGTTCAGAGAGGGCAGCTGGGGACTGAATATGGTCACAATTGTTGACGTTTGGTCTTTTAATGGAGCCACTAAGATCTTACATGCTTTCTTCATCCTTTCTTATTTTTATTTTTTATTTTTGAATTAGCTCTTAAGTATATATGTATGTATGTGTTGAGATAGGATCTCATCATGCATCCCTGGCTGTCTTGGAACTCACTGTGTACACTGGGTTGGCCTGGAGCTAACAGAAATCTGTCTGCCTCTGCCTTCCTAGTATTGATTAAAGGTGTGCGGCTACCATGCCTGGCTCTGTGTGTGAAAGTTTTAAAAGACTCATCTTTAATTCTGATACTGATTAAAGTTAACTTTTAACTTTTAATTATATGTGTCTCTGTGTGGGATATGTGCATTTTAATACAGTTGAATACAGGTTCCAGATTAGGATGTCAAAACCACAGAGGTGTAGGGAGTTGTGAGGTGCCCAGTGTTAATGCTGGGAACCAAACCTGGGTCCTCTGCAAGAGCAGCAAGTGCCCTCAACAATTTCTTCAGCACCCAGACTCTAATATTCTTTCTCTCAGTCTAGTCTGTCATTTAAGCTTCCAAATGATTTTTTAAAAATCTGAGTTACTAAATTCTTCATTTTCACGCTGATTTTGTTTCCAAAGCCTCTCTCCCTTTGCTCATTTTCTCATTCACCTCCTGCACCACCTTCTAAACTTCATTTAACCGTTGATTTGCATTCTCTTGGCTCTTATTGGGCTTTTCTGAATGATTCTCAAGTTCTTCACCAGGTGTTTCATTGACTTAATTACCTTTAGAACAAGTTACTGGTGTGCCGTGTTTCCTTTGCTGTCTGCTTTTTCATATCCCTAAAGCAGAATTGGCACAGCTGGTTGGCTTTCTTGGTAAGTGACTTCCTTCCAAAGATAAATCTTCAGTGCTGGTTTGTTCTACAGTGTTGAGTTTATCTCTCTCTTGGTGCAAATAGTGTGATCTCTCGGGAGCCTCTTCAGTGGCTGGGTTTAATATACTTGAGCACAGTGTGTACCATACTGAAGTCCAAGAGACCCGGTGTCTGTGAGTCATTCAAGGTGAGAACAGGCTAACAGTTAAGGTGGGTATGCTGTGAACAGCTGTGTGTAGAGTGCACCCTCTGTGGGTACCTCCACAGTAGGCTCATGCTGATCTATATAAAGCAATGGGGTTTTCTCAACAAGTCTCTGGTTATGCCTGCTCTCATGGTGGTAGAGTCTTGAACCACTTGTCTTCTGGTGAGATAGCGGTACAAGTCCAAGTGCTTCAGTGGAAACCTTGGGGGTAGAAATCACAGCCCCTGCTTTGTGGCACCCACACTAGGTCTTGTCAGCAATGGGTAATCAAACAGGGACCTGATACAGTTGACATGGCAGTAAAAGTTGTGTTACTCTTTGATGTGGGATGCCCCTCTGTAGGCTGTCAATATGTTTTATTACCATTGATTAATAAGGAAGCTGCTTTGGCCTATGGCAGGGCAGAATATAGTTAGGCCGGAAAATCAAACTGAAAACAGGGAGAAAGAAGGCAGAGTTGGGAGAGATGCCAGCAGCTGCCAGAGAAGCAAGATGTGAGGTAACAAGCCACGAGCCTCATGGTAAAATATAAGCTAATAGAAATGGGTTAATTTAAGTTGTAAGAGCTAGTTAATAATAAACCTGAGCTAATAGGCCAAATAGTATGTAATTAATATTAAAACTCTGAATGGTTATTTTAAAAGTGGCTGTGGGACCAGGTGGGACAAGAAACCTCCAGTTACAACTCTCTGCCACCGCTGTGGGCATACTTGCCTGGGAGTGAGCCTTTAGACTGTCCTAGCTACAATGCCGGGATGAGATGATGGCTGGGCTTTTGCTTCCCCCAATTCTTAACTATTTTAAAATCGATGTGTGTGTGTATTCCTGCTTGTTAACATTGCATCTGCAGCGAGGAAACAGAGAGATGCTGATGCTCATCCCCTCCCGGTTTCAGTCTGAAACACCAGCCAATGGAATGGCGTCATCCACCTTCAGGGTGGATCTTCTGACCTTAGTCAAACCTCTTTGCAGATTCCCTCACAAACACATCCAAAGGTTTGTGTCCTAGGCGATTCCAGAACCTGTCAAATCGACACCACAAGAGGGATGCTCAGCTGAGCGACTTGGCCATAGAGTCAAGGGACCAGGGACCCAGGGATTATGGATTCAATATAGATAGCCCACATGAGAGCTCCAAGGGACCTTGGTGACTATCTCACCTACTAGAGTGCCAAAACCCTCAGCTATGCAGCCTGCACATGAGAGAGCCGATCTTTCCAAACGGTTTATACTGAAATGTAAATGAATGGGGACATTAAAAAGGAGGGAGAGGAAAAAATGAAAATAGATTTACGTTCTTGCCTTTTAAAATTTTTATCATTTTCTACCCGTGCTGACTGTTTTTGTTTAATCTTGCCATTCTTTTTCTTCTTCCGTCGGTGCTATTTTTCTTAGGGATATGCAAACTTTATTAGTTAGCTCCCCTTTCAAGCTCCGTAGGCTTCTGTGTTTGAGAATTGGGAATCAGGTACTTTTACTGTTAGCCTCGGGGTGGATCTGAGCAGGAGGAAGCTTCATGAATAATCAGGGCTGACATCTGCAGCATCAGTGCCTTCATTATAAATATTGTTGAGGGAGATATGACCACCGTGGGCACCCACCGAACAGAGTGGGCAGGGGAGGCAGCGATGAGCCTTTGATTTCAGTTCTTTCCTGGTTATGGCTTCCCTTCTGACCCTGGTGTTGACAGGTCTCTTAGATATGGCTGCCTTTTTTCCTCAGAAAGTTTCTCTTGTATTAGCATAAGGGTTTGGTCTGCAGGATGCTGGGTTCATCTCCGCAACTCTAAAGGCTAAGAACCATAGTTAATATTAGCGCTTGTGTCGCCTGCTGGAATCGCTAATGAGTGCCAGTGCCAGGCTGCTCTGGGACCTTAACCATTGAACTCCCATAGGATTCATTACAGCATCGTGGTATGTTTCAAGGGGAAAATGAACGATCGTACCCTTCTCAAATTTTGTGAGTGCCCACCTCTCCACATCTGTAAAGACAGCAGAGTCTCATGTATGAAATGGTGTTCCCATATGTACCTCACTAATTTCTGGTCACATTATTAGCAAATTGTTTCTTAGGTGATCCATGTTTTCTTCTATGAAGTGTCGCATGTGGGTGTGAGCTTGTCTATGTGTGCAGGGGTGAAGGCCAGGGGTCCACATCAGGTATCTTCCTCTATCTTCCACTTTTCACATTGCTGCTGTTGTTGTTATTTTGAGACAAAAATCTCTCATTAAGTTTGGGGCTTGCTGTTTGGGCTAGAGTGACTAGCCAACTATACTGCCTCATCAGCCCTTCAGTCACAGGTTCATGCCATCCCAGTTGATTGTTTACATGTGTGCTGGGGATCCGAACCCAGGTCCTCATGATTCGGCAGCAAGCACTTTACCCACTGAGCCATTTCCCTAGCCTCAAGATTCACATTGAATTTTATTTTTTTAAAAAAACCTATTTATTTTTATTTTATGTGCTTTGGTGTTTTGCCTGCATGTGTGAGGGTGTCAAATCTCCTGGATCCGGACAGTTGTGAACAGATTCAGTTCTGGGAATTGAATCCAAATCATCTGAAAGAATAGTCCATGCTTTTAGCTGCCAAACCATCTCTGCAGCCTCTCCCTCCCCACAATTCATTTATTTTAACACAGTATCCATTTTCCAAATGGAGATGATAAGCAAGCTTGAATTTTGAAATTTGTTCTTCATGAGGAAAACACTGCAAGTCTCTTCTGCGGCCCTTGTCCCACACCATCCTTGGCTTCCTTGTCTTCTACCCACCCCTAACAGAGTCACCAGACAGTTAAACAACTCCATGCCGTTGCTTCATGCCATTGTCCCACAGCCTAAGAAGAATGCCCTATTGTCATTCTGAGTTCTATAAATCCAGACTGGGGGAAAGGGGCTTGCCCACAGTCCTAGGATGAGTTAGGTTAGAGCTAGGCCTGAATTCAAACCATATACTTACCCAGCTCACCACAGTTGGCTAGAGTTATTTGACGTTATCTGCCCCATTAATACTCTTGAGCATTGATTTTTTCTATTGGCATTGGTATTGCCAAGAAATCAAAGTAGAGGTATGGAGCTCAAATCCTGCAGTGGGAGTAGGTCTTGTTAACTGGTGGCAATAGCAGGTAAGAGAGCTCAGGGAAGACTTCCTGGAGGGGTTCTCTTGTGTTCTAGGCTTTTAAAATCTCCAAGAAAGCCTGCCAGAATCTTTGATGCATGTGAGCCTGAGATTAGAATTCTGCCTTGTTATATTTTATGCAAGAAGGCAGTTTTGGTTTTTGCCTGGCGTGAGCCTAGGTGAGACACGAGGAGAGGCCGGTCTGGGGATCTTTGGGAGTGCAGTTTGTGGTGAACTGAACTGAGATGTTTGCAGGAGGTTTGAGCATCAATACACAGTGGACACTGGCAGCAATAGCATAGGTGGCGGCTATCTGAAGTTCAGGAGAGAAACCAGAGCTAGAGAGGCAATTCGGGAAACTCTACCAGGCCAGGGCACACACAGTTCAGGCTCAAGGTCCAACAAAATATCCCATTCCATCTCAAGTCCCTACTGCTCTCTGTTTCCTCCAAGCTAGATATCGAGGCTAGAACACTCAGCTGAGCTTGTGGAAGGAGGGAGAGGTGACTGAACAGGAAGTCCTAGCTCCCCTCATCTTAAATATTTTGTATATTTTTTATGTATGTGTGTATGAATGTATATGTGTGTAGAAGCCAGACAACCTCGGATGTCATTCCTCAGGACACCATCCACCCTGTCTTTTGAGACAAGGTTTCTTTCTGGTTTGGTATTTGCCAATTTGCCTCGGCAGGTTGGCCACCAGACTTGAAGGGTTCTCTTATCCGGGCCTCTCCAGGACTGGAATTACAAACAAGTGTCACCAAACCCAGCTTGGTTTTGTTGTTTTTGTTTGTCTGTTGTTGTATTTTGCTTTAATGTGTGTTCTGGAGATCAATGTCAGCTCTTCAAACTTGCATAGCAACCCTACCATCTACTAAACCATCTCCCTATCCCTTAGATCCTCTCCGTCTCAAAGGAGGTGAACGGAGGCATACAGTCACCTGAGGGAGTCTCAGTAGTGGAACTGCCCAGGTCAGAGTGACCTGTGGCCCTGACTGTGAACGACCATCATGGTTGATGATGGATGTAGAAGGGCCCTAGGCAACTGAGCCAGGGCTGTATAACAAAGCTCACTGAGCAAGAGCTGAGAGGCTAATACTTTCTCCACTTCCTCCGTGGTTCCTATCTCAACTTTCTTCCCTGATTCCCTCAGTGACGGCCTGTGACCTGGAAGTACAAACCAGATATACCCTTTCCTCCGCGGAGTTGCTTTTGGTTATAGTGTTTATCTCAACAAACAAAAAGCAAGCTAAAATCTCCACTGATCTTTTTTTAAAAAATATTTATTTATTTATTATGTATACAATATTCTGTCTGTGCGTATGTCTGCAGGACAGAAGAGGGCACCAGAGCTCATTACAGATGGTTGTGAGCCACCATGTGGTTGCCGGGAATTGAACTCAGGACCTTTGGAAGAGCAGACAATGCTCTTAACCACTGAGCCATCTCTCCAGCCCCTCCACTGATCTTTTTTCCTGGCTCCATAATCTGGGTGTAGCGTCTTTTAAATCTTAGCAACCACTATTCGGAACGTAGTTTAGGACAGAATTGGTTTAAGGCAGTAAGTTCACATTATCAGCTTCTATGTGGGAAACCTGAGCTTCCCGGTGAGATAGAGGGAGTTCTGTCTCGTACCTTAGGAGGCTGGCTGGCATCAAGGAGGTCAGGCGCACTGCCCAAAGACCTGCGACTGGGAGTGGGAAAGCTTAGATAGTGGTGCGCAGCCTTCCTAATGCTGTGACCCTTTACTACAGTTTCCTCATGTTGTGGTGACCCCCAACCACAAAACGTCCTTTTTTTATTACTACTTTCAAAACTAATTTTGCTACTGTTTTGAATTGCAATGTTAATACCACTGTTTTCTGATGGTTTTAGTGACCCCTGTGAAAAGGTCATTTGACCCCCAGAATGGGTCACGACCCACATGTTGAGAACCTCTGGCTTAGAGTCTGGCCTAGGCCTGTGTCCAAAGGAAACACCTTGGAAATTCAGATGCTAGCCCTTCCAACGCTGAGCTTTATGTAGGAGGGGAGCCTTTCACTGACTCCTGAACAATAGAAAGAGCACCAAGTTTTGATTTGGTCTCTGACCCCTGAGAAAAAGAGTCCTTGGTTCTTGGGGTCAGTTTAAAGACATATTTTAAAGGCAAACGGGCATCTTAAAGCCATAGCTCTCAGCCTTCACCGTGTGCTCTGGGATAGGTGACGCTCACAGTGCAAAATCCTCTGGGGAATTCTTCCCAGGTTGGGTCACAAAATAGCAGGGAAGCAAGCCACTCAATTCCAGGCACAATTGATATGGTAACTTACCTTGCCTTATTCATTCTAAAAATAATTTTGTGGTGGGAGTATGCGTATCCGTTCATACATGTGCATGGACTAGCAGCACGTCCGCGTGCATACATGTGCACACACATGTGGAGGCTAATGTTGAAGTTGCCTATCTTTCTAAATTGCTCTCCAGCTTATTGTTTGAGGAAGGGCCTCTCATTGAACCTGGAAGTTCACTCCTTCAGCGAGGTTGGTTGGCCAGCAAGTCTCAGAGAACTGTCTCCACATCCCCAGGTTTTATATGGATCCCGGGGATCCGAACTCAAGTTCTCACAGTTCATGAGAAACCCTTGACTCTCTGAGACAGCTCTCTCCAACCCC
Organism: Ondatra zibethicus; assembly: GCA_004026605.1. NCBI lineage: Eukaryota > Metazoa > Chordata > Mammalia > Rodentia > Cricetidae > Ondatra > Ondatra zibethicus. Next base: position 13,665 of record PVIU01000674.1, on the reverse strand, counting down.
CCAACCCCGGGAAGAAAGATTGTTTTACAAAATCATAGTTGCAGTGCACTGATAGGAGATGCGGTAGAGCAAGGATCATGTTCTGAGGAGTGGGACAGCTTTGGAAGAGTGCACTCAGGACGCAAGAGCAGACTTCAAGCATTTAGAGACTGTCATGGGACAGGATTAGATTTGCCCTTCAGGAATCCAAGGGGTATCACTAGGGTCTTCATGGATGAAAACGATAGGGCAAAACTGACAAGAGTGAGGAAGAGACCTCAGAGATGATGTTTGAAGGCACCCACTCTTTATAAAGACAGTGAACACCCTATCTGCCTGCAGCTGGTTTGGCAAAGGCTGGATAGGTGCTTGTCACAGACATCTCCAGGAAGACTCAAGCTGTCTGGGGGATGAAACAGCTGTGCTCTAGGCCCGTTTCAGTACCTGAAGGAATGCTCAGTGGTTAAGAGACTGGCTGCTCTTGCAAAGGAGCCACATTTGGTTCCCAGCACCTACACAGTGACTTACAGCTCCAGATCCAAGGGATCTGATGCCTTCTTCTGGCCTCCACAGGCGCCAGGCATGCATATGGCACATATACATACATGCAGGCAAATATTCATGCGCAAATTTTTTTAAAATGTTAAAACTCATTTGAGCTCTTAGTTTCTAAAATTAACAGCAATTTTAATGACTAGTTATTGGCATCCCACTAAATAGCAAACATGAGATAGAATTTGAGCAATTTGGTTAATAACCAACAAGTGAAAAATTTCCAGTCTTTTTACTGTAGAAATTCCATAATCCATTTTTATCTTCAGAACGCCAGAGCAGATAAAGTTCTGCCTCCTGAAGAGATTACAAAGCTGATTGTAGATTATTGATTGTGCTTGAAAGGGAATCCTTGAAAAGGGAAGTTTCCCGAAGTTACTGCATTAGAATAAAGGAGTCCTTGACAATAAAGGGGAGTTAAGAATAAAGGAGTCCTTGGTATTTGTCAAGAGTTTATTCCGCCCCTCCCAACCCCAAGCCTATGACAAATGATTGTAAAAGTAAGTTTGTCATCTATTTGCTGTCTAAAGCTTTGGTACTTCAAAGCCATGGGGATTGTAAAATTACCTATAGAAAGACTACAGGGGAAAGCAGCCCAGTTGTCCAAGGTTGTCTCTCTCTGGGTGGCATTTCCTATTTATGTGTGACTTTGTTCCCGTAGAGCCTGCCTACGTTTGTTTTAGGCGGTCTTTGGCTTTCAGATGTTTTCAAAACAGTTTTGTTAACCTTAGAAGTTGAGATGGGTGCCATAGCAAATACTTTCGATTGCATGGATTTCTCTACCCACCCAACAGAAAGCTCTTAGTTTTCTGTGGAGCCGATTGTTCACTGGAGCTAATGAGCTGTGTAAGATATTTAGATTTTGCAGCAGTAAAGCAAATTTGGGTCAAATGTTAAGATTTGATTAAAATAGCAACAGGGCAGGTCACTGTGTTCTGAGGGTTGCTGGCCAAGGACCACTAAGCAAAATGCCTCGAGATATAGCTAAGAGAGAAAAGAAAGGGTTTAAAGAGGCATGGTCAGCCCTGATGTGATTGCAGGCTCTTCTCATTGTATTCCAAACACGAATCAGAGAGGCTACAAGAGAAGAGGCATTCAGTGAACATTTAGGAATGAGTGGCTCCTACAAAAAGAGAAATCACACTCTTCCATTATTTTGCTTTCTGGGATCATGCCCATGTGACTGATTGAATAGCCAAAATTCCAGTCATCACCAAGTTGTTAAATATTTAGGCTGCCAAGTCGTTTATTTGACTGATGTCTGTCCCCTTGGAGTTGAATGAGTGCCTTGGCGCAGAGTAGACGAGGCATGAGTCATAAGCTTCTGCTCTTGTCAGCCAATGGCTGTGTTTTCATGCATAGCCAGCGTGACTTATGTTGCTCCCATCAGGTACAAGCATAAATCATGACAGTCTAGTAATTGGTACTTGTACATTTTCTGACTAGAATGATCTCCCATTTTTTTTTTCTGGTGGCTACTGACATTGAATACTCAATAACTGAGTGTCACTGGGTAGAATGAGGATGTTCCCTTTCCTGGGAAGACCTCAGAACAACATGTGATTACAGAATTGACCTGGAAACCTGAGGTCATCTAAGTGTGGATGAGGTTCTAGAACATGAGTGGAGGTGAGTGGCTTTCTATTAGGAAGGGCTGGGCAAAGTTGGAGTAAATTTGGACATAAGTAATGCATCTACTAGGTTTCTGTTTGTGATGGGCAGGCTCTCTGGATGTCTTGGTGACTGCCTACTGCCACTGCATAATATTCCTGTCTTCTGTGTCACTTGTCTAAGATCTGTGACTTATTTCCAAGCAACAGAGTAGGGCGTCACTATACAATTACATTGTATCAAATGAGACTCCATCTTTCCAAAATTGCTATGGTCTTGTTCTCTCATTGTTGGTTTGAAGAAGCTAGGGGTCACAAATCCCATGTCTGTAAGAACAGAGACCCTGCTGACAAGGTGAATGAGGGTAAAAGTGGTCATTTATGAGCTGAACTTTGAGATGAGAAGCCAGGCTTCACTGATATCTCAAAGTGTCTATAAAACACCATGACCAAAAGCAACTTGGTGAAGAAAGGGTTCATTTCATCTTACAACTCTCAGGTTACACTCCATCCCTGAGGAAAGTCAGGGCAGAAATCTGGAGGCAGGAACCTTGAAGCAGCAACTGAAGCAGAACCATAGAGGAGTGTTGCTCACTGACTTGCTCCTCATGGCTTGCTCAGCCTACTTTCTTATAGAACCCAGGACCACCATCCCAGGGGTGGCACTGTTCACAGTGGGCTGGGTGTAGTCCATCCATATCAGTCACTATTAAGAAAATGCACTACAGACTTGCCTACAGGAAAATCTTATGGAGGCATTTTCTCAGTTGAGGTTTCCTTTTCCCAAATGACTCTAGTTTGTGTCTCATTGACATAAAATTAACAAACACAGCTGTAGGCACAGTTTCTTATTGAGACTGCTGGTCAGCTCTGTCCTATTAGCCAGCTCCCAAATAACCAGACTGAGACTGAATATTAATTATAAATGTTCAGCCAATATCTCAGGCTTATTACTAACTAACTCTCACAAGTTAACACATTTCTGTTAATCTAAGTGCTGCCCTAAGACTCCTGGCTTTTACCTCTATCCCATTTTGTGTGTCCGACTCATTCTGCATCTGGCTGGTGACTCTGCCCTTCTCAGCATTCTCTCTTCCCTGAAAATCCTGCCTAGCTATTAGCCAATCAACTCTTTACTAATCAATGAGAGTAATACATATTCATATTGTATAAAAAAGATAGTTCCACACCTGTGGAGGTGAGAAAAAGGCCATCAGTTCTCCTGGAGCTGGGGTCATAGGCAGTTGTGTGTTGGCCAATGTGGATGCTAGGAATTGAATTTGGGACTTCTAGAAGATCAGTAGGACTCTTAACCACTGAGTCATCTTCCCAGCCCCAGTAACTATTGTTTAACCTGCCATTTACCTTTGACATATTGCCTATAAAATGTATATGGTCCTATATAATCTTGACTATGGGGTTGGAGTACAGATGTTCACCCAGGAATCAACTGAAAGGAACTACCATCTGCTATAATACTGACTATGTCTTATCCATTCCCTCTTGGCATGTCCAAAGCAAGAAGAAAGTACAGAAATGGAGCCATATTCTTATTATCAAAACTAATCATTTGCATGTTTAATTATTAACCAAGACATTTTTATTTAAAGGAAATAAAAATGTGATTATACTCCCTCAGGTGGTCAAATACTGGATTCAAGTTTCTGGTTTTTGTGATAAGTACTGTTTGCTTAGCTTACTCCCTCCCCTTTCTTATTTTCCATAGCTTCTAGATGAGTGGAGTAGACTTGCATGCCTACCAATGTCGGCTTAGCCACATGATCTGCTTTGATCAATGGAAGATGGCTAAGAGTTTGGAAATTATTTTTTCCTTTTTAATTTGTGTGTGTGTGTTTGTGCGTGTGAATGTTTTGGCTTAACTGGCTAGCCAGCAAGCATCTTCTTCCTCCAGGATCTACCTGTGTCTGCTCTCCCAGTACTGGGGTTACAGGCACCATGCCTCTTCTCTGGCTTTTATGTGGGTGCCAGGAATCAACTCAGGTCATGATGGTTGCACAGCAAACATGTTTAACACACTGAGCCATTTCAATAGCTCACAATTCAGCAAATTTCTTTCTTTTCACAACCCCGTCACTTCCTTTGTCTTCTTTTGAGACACAGTCTCCTACAGCCCAGGCTACCCTTTAAGTCCTTGTGTAATCAACTTTAACCTTGAGCCCTGATCATCTTGTTTCTAACTCCTGAGGGCTGGGATTACAGGAATACACTGCTATGCCTGGAAGTCTTGAGATCAAACCCATGACCTTATACACGCTAGGCAAGGATTTTTATCCATTGGGTTATATTCCCAGTCCAAGTCTGACAAATTTCTGCTAGCAACTTCTGTTCCTGCCTGATGCTATGTTAAAAGCATCCAAGGGCCCTGCTGCCTTTCATTCTGAAGCATGGGATAAGTCTCTGGAACAGACCTGCCTTTGATCAACTTCCTGAAGTCAAAGCATCCTAGTCAGTCAAGATGGATGAATGACAAATGTCTAAGATGTGGAGACTGTTTGTTATGCAGACTTATTGCTGTAATAGCTGATGAATACAAAATCCCAAGTCATAAGCAAATCATCTCTCTCTAGGATGTAAATGAACCCAGCAACTACTTTACCCTTTATCCCAGGGTGCATGTTCTCTATTTGGACAGGCCTTCGGAAGCAGAGTTCCTTAGTTTTGTTTCTGCTGAATATTGCTATTTGGCACATTCTCAGCTGTATCGGTTAATTTTCTATTGCTGTGATAAAAACATCATGGCCAAAGCAATTTATATAAGAAGGAATTTACTTTGGCTTTTGGTCCCAGAGGGATGAAAGTCTATCATATTTAGAGGTGTGTCAGCAAGCAGCAGGAACTGGAAGCTGAGAGCTCGTATCTCAAGCACAAGCATGAAGCATAGAAAGCAAACTGGAAACAGGTGAGGTGTTTGACTCCCGAAGCCTACCCTACCTTGTGTCCTACTTTCTTCAGCAAGTCTCTTCTACCTGAACCTCCCTAAGCAGCACCACCAATTGGGGATCAAGCATTCAAATGCTCAAGACTGTGGGGAATATTTCTCATTTAAACCACCACAACAGGTGTTTGTCTTTGAAATGAGGAGTCTGCACTAACGTAAGTTAAAAGAAGACCGATAATGTTAACTTGGTGTAAGATGTCCTGCATTCAAAACAGGACCCTGTCTGTGAAATGCTGTCTTCTGGACACGCCGTGGCCATCAAACTCATGAACTCACTGCAGCCATAGTTACCTGCATGGGATCCGAGTCAACATCCCAACAGGTAGCACTAACTCGACTCAGTGGGTTATAAAAATAATGGAGAAGGCATGAAGGAGAGGGGGGAAATGTTGGAGGTCCCTGGGAGGAATGGGAAGAGGAGTTGGGGTAGAGATGATCAAAATACATTGTTTATATGTATAAAATTGTCAAATAGTAATTAAAAGATATTCTATTTTTAAAAAGAATTCTTATTAAATGTAATTTAATCTATTTTTTCCAGTCTTATTTGAACATGGAATCTCCCCTATGCCCCACCCCCTTCTTTCAAAGCATCAATTCTTACACTATTCCTCTGAAACCAGTTGTTTTTATTATGTTGAGGCTTTCTTCTCACTTCTCTGGCCTTCTGCATTCCCGGGAGATTCTGGGAAGCATATATTTGAAATAGTGCTCTCAGACATCTAAGATGAATTAATTAGGTGGATGGTGTAGAGATCACTGACAAGTATGTCTGTAGAAGAGATGCCCCGAAATCTGAGGAAGCAAAGTGGCCACTTCTAGTCTGACAATAAAACAAGGTCTTGCCCATACAAAGTTGTGAACTCTTCAGCAAACTCATCAAAAGGTTAAGAGTTTGGGGTTACCTGCCCTGCTTAAGTGGGACCCAGTTATTTGTATTGTATGAGCTGAAGATTCAGATCTGACACCGGATGACTTTTATTTTGTGTGCAGTGACCTTGGTCTCCATGTGAAGTTCATGAATGTCTGAAGCCTAGAGGATCACTCAGCAAAACTCTGTGCAAAGCACATGTTCATTCTTGATCTCAGTGGGGGGAAGACTGAGCTGGGAGGATTCCTGGAGCCTGCTTTCCAGCCAGGCTAACTAATCAGTAAGACATGGCTTCAGGAAGAGACTCTCAAAAGAGAAACATAGCGAGAGATTGAGGAAGACCCTGAAGTCACCCTCTGGTCTCCACATACACAGATATGTGTGCGCATGCATACACACACACAAACACATGTGTGTGCACACAAACACACACAACAAGTGCATGCTCAAACCCAAGCAGCATTAGCCTCCTCCTGCCAGTGCATTTTCTGGGGGGGATGAATGGTTCTTCTGATTGTATGGTTTATTAATGGAAGAATAAGCATACATACATTAAGGTGAACATATATAACATTCACACACTTTTCAAAATAGTCCCTGTGTTTAGTTACTTGTCTTGTTGCTGTGATAAAATACTTGACACAACCAACTTAAGGAAGTAAACTCATGGTCGCAGGGGACATAGCCCATCATGATGGTGAAAAAAACATCTGTGGGAGACAGCCAGTCACACTACAACCACAGTCAGCAAGCAGAGAGGTGAGTGCTGCTATTCAGCTCCTTACTCTTTTTTTAAAATATTTATTTATTATGTATACAATATTCTGTCTGTGTGTATGCCTGCAGGCCAGAAGAGGGCACCAGACCCCATTACATATGGTTGTGAGCCACCATGTGGTTGCTGGGAATTGAACTCAGGACCTTTGGAAGAGCAGGCAATGCTCTTAACCTCCGAGCCATCTCTCCAGCCCCAGCTCCTTACTCTTTTATTCAGTCCAGGCACCTCCTGTGGTGTTTGAATGAGAAGGGCTCCCGTAGGCTCATATATTTGAATGCTTGGTCTCCAGTTAGTGGAACTGTTTCAGAAGGATTAGGAGGCGTGGCCTTGTTGGAGGGCGTTTGTTACTGGGAGTGGGCTTTGAAGTTTCAAAAGTCCACACCAGTCTCTGTTAGTTCTCTCTCTCTCTCTCTCGTCTGTCTGGTGGTTGTCTCAACATGTAAGCTCCCAGCTACTGCTCCAGTGCTATGCCTGCCTGCTGTCATGCTCTCTCCCATGATGGTCATGGACTCTAATCCTTTGGAACTGTGAGTCCTAAATTAAGTGCTTTCTGTTATAAGTTGCCTTGGCCAAGATGTGTTGTCATGAAAAAAGGAAAGTAACTAAGACACCAAGCCATGAAATTGTCATATACATTTAGGGTGGTCCTTCCCACTTCAATTAACCCAGTCTAAAAGCCACTTCAAACATACCCAAAGGTTTGTTTCGGTGGAGAATCTACATCCAATCAAGTTGATAAGGAAGTTTAACCACCACAATCCCCAAATCCATTTCAGTTTTGTGATGGGGGTCTCTTCCACTCAGGGTTATAACTTCAGAGTACAGTTCATGTATCCTGGTGCCCTGAGAACTGCCTCGCTAGGACTCCGTTGCCTTGAATGAACTCAGAGGCATGGATGGTTGGTTTTAAGTCAACGGGTCACAAATTTGAATCACCTGAGTAGGAAGCCTCACTTGAGGAATTGATGTAGGATGGCCCACACCAAGTATGGATGGCCCCTTCTGGTAGCAGCCCAGATAAAAAGCGTGAGGAAGATTAGCTCCTTTGGCAGCCTTGGCCTTCTGTCTGGTGCTGAGCCGATTCTCCCGGTTGTTACTGCTGTTGATTCCTTCACTGACAGAACCAGCAATTTCCAGACTTCCTTCACTGACTGAAGACAGTTATTCTCCAGGAACCCTCCGGGTTCTGGGTGCCAGACTGGGACTTTTCAGGCGCCTAGCCTTGTGGTCTGGACAGCTACTGGGTTCTGAACTGTTTGTATTTTGAAATAAGCTGCTTTAATGCACACACACACGCACACACACACACACACACACACACACACACACACACACACACACACACACACACACTCACACACACCCCTCATCCCATCAGCTCTGATTTAGAGAACTCTAATTCATGGGGCTTCATCTTTATTACCTGGGAGCTAGGTCTGATTTTAGACAGGAATGGCAACGCAGTCCCAGGCTCGGTGACGTCAAATGAAGAAGCTATGGAGCTGACTGCCTTGAAAAATGGTTTTGGTGGAAGCATGAGATTAGCATTTTAATTAAGGTCTTCACATTCACTAATGATCTCATTTGCTTAGATAAACAGATGACAACACTGAGGAAATATCTTAAACTTTTTTTTTGGTATATTGGTGGGTTTGGGTAAACTATCACAGAACTCAAGAAGTTGATGCCTTATGTTTGGTCAGCAGTCTCAGATCTTGTTTTCGTGGGCTGGTCTGCTCTTGCTTGCTTACTCTTTCTCATCTATAAAACAGGGAACTGTGACCAGAGGGCTGGTTATAATGTTTCTTGATAAACCTTTGTAAGGCAATGTGCTGTTGCGGGTAATGGGCTCCATTCATTATTAGCCCAGTTGATTTTCATTTACACTTGGCTCTAACAATTAGCTTGAGCAGGTGTGAAGGTGATGGAGGGGCTGGGACGCCCAGAGGTCAGCCTTGGCTGGATGTGATAAATGAACCATTATTATCAGCAGTGAAAGTTGTTCTTTACGCCTGTCAGCAGCAAACAAAGGGACAGCACATCTCACATACATCCACCGTTCAGAGCTGGCTCTGCTGAAGGGTGTGGATTTCCCTGCTAGGTCCTATAGGCAGATGGCTGGAAGGCAAAGAAACCACATGAGTAGAGATGAGTGGCTCTTTGAGAGTTGTCATGCTATGGAGGAGAATTTGAAGGTTCTGTTGGGGTCATTCTGGAATGCTTACTCATTCTAGTATAAATCTGTTATCTGCCTCTGTGGGTGATGCAGTTCCTGCTTAGGCTTAAGGATTAAGGGAAGAAGGGTCTGTATGAAAACACAGTGTTCACACGGGGTACATAGAGAGCTGTAGAGAGTATACTATGGACTGATAGATGGTTTAGAATACTGCCTTATAATGGAACATGTCTAGAATCAATGAAAAGAAAAATATATTCGGCATCCTCACATTCTGCTCTGTACCCATTTCATAGGACAAGACAGACTTAAAACTCAAAAAGATGTACTATTGTCCACAGAAAGAATACCCTAGACTCTGTGGCGCTAAATGTCTTGTACCCAAAACTGCTTCCCGACTCTGTTTTGCTAGACACAGCTACTTACTGAGCACACTCAGAGGCAAAGCAGTCAACGAGGTCAGCCTCATTGATGACTGACCATCACTGTCCATGTGCCAGCCACTCTGTGACAACTTGTCTTTGGTTTGTAAATGTTAGGGGAGCTGTGATGGATGGTACATCTGTGTTAACCTGCACTCTCTATGGTGACGCTTTGACAGCTCCATGGGCCCATGTTTGGAATCAGGGCCTGTAACAAGGCAGTTAAGGTTGAATAAGGCTACACAGTAGGGCTCTATAGCTCTCTATAGCTGTTTTTTTTTTCACTTAGCTCATAAAGGGAGCCATCACCCAGCTCCCAAATAATCACGTGGACACTTATTATTACTTATAAATGCCTGGCTTTTGCTTAGCTTGTTTCTAGCTGGCTTATCTTAACTTATTATCCCATCTACATTTTGCCTCTGGGCTTTTACTTTTTTCTATTCTATATTCATTTATTTCCTTCTTATTTCATGTCTGGCTGTGTTGCTAGGTGGCTGACTCCTAGCATGTGCCTCTCCTTTTCTTGCTTGCTTCTCTTCATGTTCTTTCCTTCTATTTATTCTCTCTGTCTGGCAGCCCTGCCTATCCCTTTCCTGCCTAGCTATTGACTGTTCAGCACTTTAGACCAATCAGGTGTTTTAGGTAGGTAAAGTAACATAGCTTCACAGAGTTAAACATATGCAACATTTCTTTGTATCATTAAACAAATATTCCAAAGCATAAAAGAATGTAACACTTCTTTAACTAGTATTCCACCATATTGCCCACTTTTTGTCTAAATAAAAATGAACTGTTTTAACTTTAACATAGTAAAACTATATATAAAAAATGGTTATCAAGTAAGGATTACATTCACAGTGTCCAGTCCATTTGTGTCTGGCAAATTTAGAGAAAATACTCCATTACCCATCCTTTCTTAGTGAGTCCAAAGTTTTATACCTATTTTATTTTCTATTATAACTAAGTAACTCTCATTATTTAGTCTCTAACTACATCAAAGACGCCAGAAGGATTAATATTATCTAACAACAGAGACATCTGACTGCCTGGATAGTCATCCAAAGTTCCTCTACAATGCTAGCTCATCCATCTTGAGCCTACAGGCTTAGATTATCTGGTAGAATTTTCAGTGAAGCAAGAAATTTGAAGGACTGTCTCACCTTATATTGGCAAAGTTTTTCAGTTGCTTTCCTCTGTGTCCAGAAGACTGTCTGGCAGACTCTTCAATGAAGCAAGAACCCTGAAGGACCATTCCACCTTGTTTTGGAAAAGTTCAGCAGTCACTTTCCTGTGGGTCCTGCACGTCCAATTTGTATAACACACTATCAACAATCAATGCAAATGCAATTTCTACCCCACTGGCCTTGCCACATTGAAAGTAAACTCCATATGGAGCTTCTTTGATGCCCATTATTTTTTTATGAAGTAAATCAATGCTGCCAGGAGCAGATGTGTCTCATTGTCATGAAAAACCTGAGGTTATTAAGCATATTAAATGCCATATTCTGTAGGACTTTGAAGTGTTTGAAAAGCACCTAGCTGTCTAAAATATACCTATTTAACCTTGAAAACATATCTAATGTGACAAGTTTGATTATTATAGATTAACTATTAAACTCATTTCTTAATTATACATTGCATTTTTAAATGAGTTGCCATAAGCACAGTACCCCAAACAAGCATAGAAGCATGTATACAGTGTGACAAAATTAACTTAAAATTTGTATCAATATACCAAAATTCATGCCAATATAAAATATCTAAAATTAATAGTTATTTTTTTATCCTCTTTTTCTATATTCCCCTAAATGATAACAGACATCCACAACCCACCAAATAACCAAAGACCATCCACCCCATCTCTTGGGAATATGTATATCATATTCTCCAGACTGCTTCCTGTTGTCTATGGGTAAAGTCATCTTTAGGAGTTCCTGAGAAAATTGAGATAATGACCAAGTTCTGGGAAGACTAGTAGTAACCTTTGTTGATATATATCACCTGTTAAGATTCAGGAGGTCTTCCCTGATCAAACCTAATCCATATCAATCCTGAAGGAATCCACAGCCTCTGTCTCCTGTGGTAACAAAAGCAAAACCTCTTCTCCAAAGAAATGCATTCTTTTGAGTTCCATTTTAAAGTTAAGGCATTCTTAAAACATCTAGGCTGGTTTATTTCATCAGTTCTTCTTTCAATCCCATGTCTCTTATCAGATATCATTTGCTTACCAGCAATTAAAAAATAAGGTCAATAAAGCAACATACAGGATCCAAACTTCCTGTGTATTTCCCATCTCTATGTGGTGTAGCATGAATAATAAAAACCCAGAGACAGATATTGGGTTCAAGCTGAAGATCAGAAAAGCAAAGCAGCTAGCCACTAGAAAATTGTTACCTCTACCAAGGCTCAGACAAACAGGGGCGATCATATCCTCAGCATGACCGTAGACTGCAGTGCTCTCCACCAACCTCAGACTTCACTGCTCTTGTCTCCTGCATACACACTTCCCTCTGTAGCCACACCACACCTGTCTCCACCTCTCTAGTGCTGAGACTAAAGGCCTGTGACTCCAGAGTGCTGGGAACACCTTTGTGTGAGTTCTCATTCTCTTTTTAGACAGATTCAATCTCCTGTAGCCCAGGGTGGCCTTGAGTCCTGGTATTAAAGGTGTGTGCCATCACTCTCTGACCTCTAGTGGCTTAGTTCTGCACTATCTTGCCTGATCTTCAGGCAAGCTTTATTTATTAAAACATAAATAAAATATCACTATAATGTGACTTATTCTTTTTAATGATTTTACTTCTCTCTTTAAAGACTTTATTATTTCTAAACTATTTTTTCCTCTGTGATTGTTTATATCCTTTCTGTTTCTTTCTTAAGCCTATTCACATTGTTAAACACATTGTAACCTGTTTAGGATTTTTTCCATCTGGATCTGTCTTTACTGAGTATCTCTAGTCTTTTTTGACTACATGAGCCTTTAAACTGCTGAGCCTGAGCTAGAACCTCCAGGTGGCTTTGGTGGCTGTCTCTGCCCACTTCTCAGGTTATGAGAGCCAAGTCTAAAGCTCAAGACCATGGCAGAGGTACATTTGGCCAGGAACTGCATTCAATCCTCCAACACTGGAATCCCTGCACTGTGGAAGGTGTTTTTACTTAGTTTTTTTGTTCCTATTTAACCCACTGACTGCTCAAGGACTCACTGTCTGGCAGAAACTCTTAAAGGAGCCATACCCCCCCTTTTTTTAACTTTCTCAGGGCTTATGTATGTGGATATTCAAGAGGCTCACACTGGCACACCAAAATGTAGGGGTTTTTTCTTCTACTCTTTACTTTTTGTTCTTAAGGGGTCCTACCACCCATCTCACAAATAAATACATGATGGGGGAAATTATCAGCCAATCACATCCAGTTGGGGTGTGGCTACCGGAACCCCCAGTTAGATAAGCGGAGAGAACACAGGTGTGCTCTCTCTATATATGGTGTCTTCGGACCTCCGGACCTCTCATCCTTGTAGCGTGAGTTTCCCCCCTTTTCAGTCATTAAAAATAACCATTCCTATTGAGCTGGCTTGGTTATTTATTTGTGCCGACCCAATTCCATATCAAATACATGGAGGCTTATTCTTACTGATAAATACCTGGACTTAGCTTGGCCAGGTTTTCTTGACTTATGTTATCCCATCTACCTTTTGCCTTTGGGCTTTGACTTGTTTTTATTCTGTATTTTATTTATTATTTCTTTCCTTCTTACTCCAGTGCTGGCCCCTGTCATCCTCCTCTCCTTCTCCTTTTCTCACTCCTCTTTTCTTCTCTTCTCTTCCCTTCCCTTCTCTTCTCTTCTCTTCTTTTCTCTCCTCTCCTCTCTTCTGCTCTCCTCTCCTCTTCTTTCTGTCTGACTGGCAACCCTGCCTATCCTTCTCCTGCATAGCTATTGGCCATTCAGCTCTTTATTATCCCAATCAGGTATTTTAGGCAGGCAACGTAATCCAGCTTCACAGAGTTAAACAAATGTGCTTTGCATCACTAAACAAATATTCCACAGCATAAAAGAATATAACACAACTTCAACTAATAAACCACAACAGGGCTCTGATACAAGAGGATTACTGTTCTCATAGGAAGAGATTAGAGAGCAAGCATTCTCCTCCTCTCAGGGGTAAGCTCAGAAAAGGTATGGCAGCTCCCTCTCCACATTTGCTGACTTCTTGGTCCGGGAACTCTGCGAGGGTTGATGCTGGTTACCAACTTGATTGGATTTGAACTCATGATGAAAGTCTCTCTCTCTCTCTCTCTCTCTCTCTCTCTCTCTCTCT